>JAWRVF010001195.1:0-95910 GCA_036785485.1 Physcomitrellopsis africana | reverse complement strand
CTAACATTCTAGCTTGTGGAACTTGACGGATCTCCATTTCACAAACATAGGCTTTAAGAAATTTAGTGACAATTTTGCCATCAAACCAGCCTACCTTGTCAATGACTCCTCGAAGTGCTTTTGTAGCTCCATGTCCATCAGAATTAGATCGTTGTTGTTCCACCAACATGGTGACCGCCCTCAGAAGATCCATGGCTCCAACCGTTCCTTGTCCTTCTCAAAAATTTGTCCCTGAATTTGTATCTTCCATGATTCTTAATCCAACTGATTGCCCCTAAAGCAGCTCTCAGTGGAAGCACCAATATGTCGTGACGAAAGTCCACTTCAGGTAGACGCAAGGTCCCTCTTTACAATCAAGTTGGATCGAATATGCACAAACTTTTTTAAACTTTTCTTTTATAGCCACAAAACTATGTGTATAATAAATCAACAAACTAGAAGCTTGGAAATTTATAAATCAAAATCGAGCCGTTTATATAAGTTCAAATTTTGGAAACATAGAGTTCACTTCTTTAGTCATCTTCACAAAAATTCTCAACCGTAAATTCATTACCGATCACCAGATATCATCAAAATATTAGCAAGTAATTATATAAGTAAAACCAAACCAGAAACTTGAAAATTCATAATTTAAGATCCAACTGTTCAAATAAGCTCAAAATTTGGGAAAACATATCTCATACCTCTGATCTTTGTCACATAAATTTTGAGCCGTGAATTCATTGTTGATCATTAGACTTTTTGAATTTCGATCCGGGAGTCGTACAAGGGAGCTTCAATATTATTATTCAATGGCAACATCAACATCCTCACAAAACGTACATTCGGAAGTAAAAGACATGCAAATTGATGCGGTACGTTTTAAACCTCTTATTGAACAAGAAAAGATTTGTCGTCGTCAAGAAAGATTATATTTATATTGTGGAGAACCTAAGCACACTGCTCAACATTGTCCAAAGAAATGTCGCAACTACAAAATGAGGAGTACGGCTGTCAAAGAAGACAACATGTTGGAAAACGAATTTGTCCAGCTACAATAGGGACCGTGTAGTTGGAACCATGTACAATTCCTAGTAAAGGTCCTATTCTCTCCTCAGAACCCTCTCCTTGTTTTATAATAGATGCATATTTAGGACCAAAAAATTACAGAGCCTCTGCCTTATTAGATTCAGGAGCCTCAGCATGTTTTCTAGATGAACAATTTGTTAAAAATCGTAAAATACCTTTAGTATAGAAACCTAAACCTGTACATATAGAAGTCATAGATGGTCGCCCATTGTCCTCAGGAGATGTCACTCATGAAACTCGTCCTATAAAAGTAACAATAGATGGTCATAATAGCTATGTAACCTTTAATATAATTAAATCTCCGTCTAATCCAGTTATTCTAGGTTTGTCATGGCTAGAAAAATATAACCCTCAAATAGATTGGAATTCTCGTAGACTTGACTTTTCCCAAGATATTATTAAATATCCTACCGATCCAATAAAAAGCTACAAGCCTGATACAGTAAAACCTGTACTTATAGGTGCAAAAGCTTTTATACAAGCAGCAAAAGAAGGATCAACTTTTTCTATTTACGCAACACCCATTTTACTGATAGTGGAAAGGCTTCAAGTGGCATTCCAAGCCAATACCGAGACTATCAAGATATTTTTGAGAAGAAGAATGCTGATATTCTTCCAAAGCATTGCCCATATGATTGTTAGATTGAACGTAGAAGAGCATGAAACACATGTTCTAAGAACGTAGAAGAGTATGAAACACATGTTCGTCATGTCTTACAAAAACTCAGAGAAACAGGATTGTATGCCAAGATGGAAAAGTGTGTATTTCACACTACTCAAGTTGACTTCTTAGGATATATCATCTCGAATGATGGCCTCATGATGGATCCTAAGAAAGTCCAAACAATCATGGATTTGAAGATTCCAAAAACAGTAAGGGATGTATAATATTTTTTAGGATTTGCCAATTACTATCAAATCTTCATCAAGAACTTCTCTCAAGTTGCAGCCCCACTTACACGTTTGACTTGTAAGGACAAGCTCGAGTGGAGTAAAGAAGCAGAAGCATCATTTGAAGCTTTGAAGATAGCTTTTACTTCTGCACCAATCTTATATCGCGTTGATTTTTCCAAGGCATTCTTTATGGAAATAGACGCATCTGACTTTGCTTTGGGCCCAGTATTGTCACAAATGGGAACAGATGACAAATTCCATCCAGTAGCTTTCCATTCCAAGAAATTTTTGGCAACAGAGATCAACTATGAAATCCACGATAAAGAACTTCTCGCAATTGTGGATTCTTTTCAAGAATGGCGTCATTATCTAGAAGGCGCTTCTAGTCTAGTCATCGTGTATACGGAATACAAGAACCTCGAGTATTTTATGTCAGCACGCATGTTGAATCGTCGTCAGGCTCGTTGGAGCATGTCTCTATCAAGATTCGAATTCATTATTACATATCGGCTAGGAAAACAACAAGGTCTGTCCGATGCACTTTCTAAACGTTCTTATCTTGCACCAAAAGAAGGAGATGCAGCTTTTGATCAACAAAGAATGACTCTCTTGAAGCCGGAGCAATTTTATCTTCGAGCAACAAAATCAACATTAACTATTGATTCAACTTTTCTCAAGCAAGTCCAGTTAAGTATGTCCTCAGATCCCCTTATTCATGAAATTAAGAATAATTCTTCTAAGTCTCATGATATTTCAAAGTTTGAGTTCAAGAAAAATCTACTCTATTTTGAATGGTGCTTATATGTTCCAAAAGGTGAAGCATGATTACGTGTTCTTCAAGCTCGTCATGACTTCCCGGCAATAGGACATTTTGGATACAATAAGACTCTAGAGTTGATATCTAGAGATTTTTGGTGGCCTCAAATGTGAAAGGAAGTCAAAGATTTTGTAAAAACATGTGATGTTTGTTCAAGATCAAAAACTCCTCGCCACCGACCCTACAGACTTCTTCAGCCATTACCCATTCCAAAACAACCATGGTCTTTTGTATCTATAGATTTTATCACGGATCTTCCAAACTCAGGTTCTTATGACTCTATATTCGTGATAGTAGATCATTTCACTAAGATGGCACATTTTATACTATGTAAAAAATCTATCACATGCAAAGAAACAGCTAAGCTTTTCCTTGACAATATCTACCGCTATCATGGATTACCTAAGGATATTATATCGGATAGGGGAACTCAGTTTGTATCGAGATTTTGGAGAATGCTTTTCAAGATTCTAAAGGTGGATATAAAGCTATCTTCAGCTTTCCATTCTCAAACTGATGGACAAACGGAGCGCGTAAATCAAGTCTTGGAACAATATTTGAGATGTACCATCAACTACCAACAAGATGATTGGACAACTCTTTTACCATTGGCAGAGTTTGCTTATAATAATACGGTACATTCTTCTACACAACAAACACCTTTCTTTGCTAATTATGGTTATCATCCACGACTTGATACTTTTGACTATTCGAAAGTTGACAATCCTGCGGTGGAAGACTTGGTAAATCATTTGTCAGAACTATATACAACAATGAAGGCACAATTAAAGGAAGCTCAAGAACGACAAAAGATAAACGCTGATGCGTATCGAAAGGAACAACCACAACTCAACGAAGGCGACAAGGTATGGCTACTTCGTCGCAATATCAAGACTACGCGACCTTGTGACAAGTTGGACTATCGTAAGCTTGGACCTTTTCGTATTTCTGAACAAATTAATCCAGTTGCATATCGATTACGCCTACCAGAGTCTATGAAGATCCACCCTGTATTCCACGTGTCTCTTCTTGAACCATATAAGACAATGAACATACCAAGAAGAAGACAAGTGCTACCTCTTCCTATAGAAGTGAACAATAATGATGAATTTGAAGTGGAAGAAGTCTTAGATTCAAGGCGGCGCCGAAATAGGTTGGAATATCTTGTTCACTGGCACGGATACGATATTAGTGAGCGCACATGGGAACCAGCAAAAAATCTGGCGAATGCAGCGAGGAAGGTGGAGACCTTTCATCAACAACATCCATCGAAACCAAGATGAAGACTTTCCCTATAAAAGAAACAAGATGTAGGCAAGATAACATTCAACTTTCTATCCTTGTTTGTAGCTTCTTTGTATTTTGTGACGCTAAAGAGATGGAGAATCAACAACCAGCGGATTTGACTCAAGAGCCTTCATTTGCTGACCTACCGGACAAGACATTGCGATTGTCACAACCCTCAAGACGACGCAACCGAGATGAAGATCTTCAAGAATGACATGTTCTTCCTCGAATAGATGGCCAGATACAACGTGTTTGGTATCACGACCTTGGAAGAGATTCTCGATGTTTGATGATTTTATTGGAGATAGGAACAACTCCTGACGGTGTTCCAGATGTGATATTCGAAAGAAGTTATGAAGGTCACAACAATGATCAAATAACAGGGTGGTCTTCTCACCCTGGAATGGGACACTATCGATGGCTGAGAGGACCCATCAATTACCTTCGAAGAGAACAAAGATCAGAATATGTGGCAAATACTATTCGCCACATATTAGACTTTCTACATATGTAATCATTGCTCCTCGTGGAACTCGTCCTTTAAAGGGGGGATAATGTCACAGACATATACATAGTTACTTATATGATCAGATAGAACTAGATAAAAGAAGGTAAAAGCAGATTAATTCCATAATATCTTTAGAGAAACTTCCTAGAAACTTCATAGACGCTGCTTTGACTTTATAAGTGTCCATAGTAGACTTTTGGATTAGAAACTTGGTCAATAAATTAGCCACATGTCGCACATGTTGGTAGCTTAAAGACCAAGCTAAATACGTGGCAAACATATAGGAAACTTGCCCTGCAAGTTCGACACGTGTCTTGCAACTTGGACACGTGTCTTGTAAATTAGATATGTGTTGGAGGTCCTATAGAACGTCGCCACTTAGCTCTTAGGTAGATAGTATAAATAGAGACAAGAGTGAAGCCTTCTTCACTCTTGTCAACTCCTTTCTTGTTTCCAGTCTAGTTCAAGAGTCTCTAGTTTTCTTGTCTTTTGGCATTAGCCATTCCAGTTTCTTTTTAATACATATACTTCTTTATATTTATTTCTTTGAGAGAGGTCTCACTTGTTTATTTGATTTCATCCAGTTATTGTCCTTGACAGTGCAGCATCATCTCAGTTGATATCGATTGCTAGTTGTCAAAATTGTGAAGCATATAATGTCATTGACCAATTGCCTTGTCGTAGGATATGAAGCTTATTAGTTGCAACATGAATTGAATCATGTTCTCCATACATAGATCAAAATTCTGCTAAGAAAGCTTCTAAATTATCCAATACTGAATCACGTTGTTCTAGAAAAGATGAAAACCAAGATAAGACAGAACTTGAAAGTAGTGTACCAATAAATTTGATTTGTGATCTTGGAAATGGAAAACTTTGCGGTTGCAATTCAATCACCACTTGGACTTGGTTGATGAATCCTTGAAACTTAGATCTTATGCCATCAAACTTCTCAAGTAGACCAAATTTTGGTTCTTTGATGCTTGGACAATGTTCCAATGTAGGAGGAATTTAATGGCTTAGTGTAGATATTAAAGCAGCTCCAACCATATCTATATCTTCATTATTTAGTAACCTTGTTGCTTCTTCTAGAGGTATAGTGAGTTGATGCATTGCAAGCATCAATTCTCTCATTTGCTCTTGCATTTGTGCCATTGCACTCTTTATTTTGGCAAGCTCGGCCATGATAACACTTCAAAAAATATCTAACACCATTCGAGATAAGTAGCAGGGAGAAGAAAGAAAATACTAGGAATAATATCAGTTTAGAAGAGGGTAATCTGCAACTTCTAATATGCTTGTGTCTTATCAAGAGAAAGAGGTAATCCACTCTAAATCAAGACAAGACAAAGCTATGATATTATAAGTGCACTCTTGTCAATCTGTCAAGGATATGAACTAAGAAAAGATACATAATTTAATGGAAACTGTATCAAAGAAAAGGCACAAAATGGGAATAAAAAAGTATGTATATTCAAAGAAAACCGGAATGGCTATTGCCAAAGATTAGATATATGAAGACTCTTGAAACTAGACTAGAACTAGGAAAGGAGTTGACAAGAGTGAAGAGGGCTTCACTCTTTCCTCTATAAATATTATCTAACTAAGAGCTATGTGGCGGTGTCGGATAGAGAGAATTCGCCTTGAGAAAACGCCGGGTTCCTAGCTGCTACTAGAACTAGCAGAGAACATGAAAGGAAGCCGTGCAAGTATCTTCTATCATTGCACAATATTTGTTCAAGCTTTCAAATTATACTTGTATTAGACTTATACAAGTCTTGTACAAATATAAAGTATAAATACTTGAATAAATACTTATATAATACTTGTACAAATATTTGTACAAATATAATGTATATTATTTGTAGAATACTTGTAGAATACTTATATAAATACTTGATATAATACTTATATAATCCTTGGTATAATACTTGTACAAATACTTATACAAATATTATTTATAATATTAATATAATACTTGTATAAATACTTGATATAAATATAAGTATATATACTTATATAAAATATTTAAGCAAAGTGTGTATGTATTCAAGTATACCTCAAAATACAACCGCATATGAGGAATACAAGTTATACAACAAGCTGAAACTAAATAAATCACTGAAATTTCATCCAAAGGTCGAATCAAGCGTGCTTATAGCCTATGGGAAGCCAATAATCCATTGTAAAACATATCAAAATTTCACAAATAGATGACTTACCACTTAAAAGTTATGGCTAAAAGAAATAGGCACTAAAATTTCCAAGCAAATGCAAAGGCAGCAAAGCTCCTCTTCACTTCAGCCTTTGTTGTGATCATTTTACTTTTCCAAATTGGACATGCAATAGCTTTATAGAAAGCTCACTCCATCATCTAACTTATTCTAAAATTTCGCATGCATGCCTCTCAAACTCTAGATTCTGTAGCTAGTTGATTCTACTCTTCAAACCCTAGCAACAATTTGCCCTCTTTGACACTTCACGGCTCATAAAACTTTCATCAAAGCTCCAAATGTATTGATTTTTGTTTTTTATAGAAAGCTTACATAAGCTACTATAAGCACCTAAAATATCAAAAGGATTGAAGAGACTGTCCAACTTGGGTGGTTGAACAAAGTCTCTGCCCCTCTTCGTAGTGTGGCAGCAAACCCTTTCCCATTCTCAAGCTCACAACTTTTGCTCTCCAACTCCAAATGTTACAAGAGATGTCTTGATAGAAAGCTAGCATAATTTTCCACACTTTTTATAAATTTCACTAAGAAAGAGTTGAATTCAAACTTGCAGTAGCAGCTCGAAGTTTCTGCCCCTCTTTGTCAAGTGGCAGCAAACTCTACTCTACTAAAACAAACATAATTGTTTGCTCACGACTCCAAAACAAGCAAGTGAGTAGGTTCTAAAATCCTCACAATTCGAAGAACACACCCACCAATTTTTATTACAAACACTTTTATCTCCTCGGAGCTATCTCTCTCCAAAGTTCACCACTCAAAACTCCCTCTCCTCTCGGTCTAGCAAGAAGAGTATAACTTCCTTTCTTTCCATATTAGACTATGAGACGCCCACATGGGCAGCCAAATCCTATTGGATAGGCCCTATTCACCCATGCTCTTCTTTCTTATCCCTCACAAGGTCCATTCTACCTCAAAAGTCAACAAGAAAGATAAAACAACCTTTACTTTTCTTCTAATTACAAAAGAGTCTATTCTAGGATATATATAAGATAGGAACAAAACAAATAGCCATCTTAATTCACTAATTAAGTGGCTATAATAAATCCTCTCCTTATAATATCTTCTAAAATAGTCTCTAGCACTCACACATATATTAACAATAGAAACAAAATTTTTAATATTTTTATATACTGCACGTAAATGCAGTATGACAGCGGTATGCTATAAGACCTCATACACGTGTCGACTGACATGACAAACTTACACGACACGTATGAAACTTACACGATAAGTTTCTCACATATGCACCACATATTTGGTTTTTCTGTAAGCTACCAACATGTGTGATACATGGCTAGCTTGTTCTACAAGCTACCAACATGTGCGCCATGTGGCTAGCTTGTTGACCAAGTTTCTTACCCACCAATCACCTATAGACATGTATAAAGATGATTCCACATCTATGAAACTTCTAAGAAGCTTCTCTATCAGATATTATCAAATTAATTCATTTTATCTACTTCTATTGGTTTATTATTATTTAGATAATTTATTGGAATAAATCTTTTGCCTGTAAGAATTGCATACACCCACTTTCTCTTCAATCACTAGAAATAATTTCTCACCCAGAATGTCTCTCGAAGCAAATCGTTTCTCCAATATTTTCCACCGCTCAACTCTCACAATTAATACGGTGTCGGGTAGAGAGAATTCGCCTTGGGAAAACGCCGGGTTCCTAGCTGCTACTAGAACTAGTAGGGAACATGAGAGGAAGCCGTGCAAGTATGTTCTATACTTGCACAATATTTCTTCAAGCTTTCAAGTTATACTTGTATTATACTTGTACAAGTCTTGTACAAATATAAAGTATAAATACTTGAATAATACTTATACAAATACTTGTATAAACACTTGTATAAATCCTTGGTATAATACTTGTACAAATACTTATACAAATATTATGTAGAATACTTGTAGAATACTTGTAGAATACTTGTATAAATACAAGTATATATACTTGTATAAAAGGTATAAGCAAAGTATGTATGTATTCAAGTATACCTCAAAATACAACCGCATATGAGGAATACAAGTTATACAACAAGCTGAAACTAAATAAATCACTAAAAATTCATCCAAAGGTCGAATCAAGCGTGCTTATAGCCTATGGAAAGCCAATAATCCATTGTAAAATATATCAAAATTTCACAAATAGATGACTTACCATTTAAAACTTATGGCTAAAAGAAATAGGCGCTAAAATTTCCAAGCAAATGCAAAGGCAGCAAAGCTCCTCTTCACTTCAGCCTTTGTTGTGATCATTTTACTTTTCCAAATTGGACGTGCAATAGCTTTTTAGAAAGCTCACTCCATCATCTAGCTCGCCCTAAAATTTTGCATGCATGCCTCTCAAACTCCAGTTTTTGTAGCTAGTCGATTCTACTCTTCAAACCCTAGCAACAATTTGCCCTCTTTAACACTTCACGGCTCATAAAACTTTCATCAAAGCTCCAAATATATTGATTTTTGTTTTTGTGGAAAGCTTATACAAGCTTCTACAAGAACCTAAATTATCAAGAAGATTGAAGAGACTGTCCAACTTAGGTGGTTGAACAAAGTTTCTGCCCCTCTTCATCGGGTGGCAGCAAACCCTTTCCCACTCTCAAGCTCACAACTTTTGCTTTCCAACTCCAAATGCTACAAGAGATGTCTTGATAGAAAGCTAGCACAATTTTCCACACTCTCTATAAATTTCACTAAGAAAGAATTGAAATCAAACTTGCAGTGGCAGCTCGAAGTTTCTGCCCCTCTTCATCGGGTGGCAGCAAACTCTACTCTACTAAAACAAGCATAATTGTTTGCTCACAACTCCAAAACAAGCAATTGAGTAGGTTCTAGAATTCTCACAACTCGAAGAACACACCCACCAATTTTCATTATAGTTCCTTCTATCTCCTCGGAGCTATCTCTCTCCAAAGTTCACCACTCAAAAACTCCCTCTCCTCTCGGTCTAACAAGAGGAGTATATCTCCCTTTCTTTCTATATTAGACTATGAGACCCACACATGGGCAGCCAAATCCTATTGGATGGGCCTTATTCACCCCAAGCTCTTCTTTCTTATCCTTCATAAGGTCCATTCTACCTCAAAAATCAACAAGGAAGGTAAAACAACCTTTACCTTTCTTCTAATTACAAAAGAGTCTATTCTAGGATATAAATAAGGTAGGAACAAAACAAATAGCCATCTTAATTCACTAACTAAGTGGCTATAATAAATCCTCTCCTTATAATATCTTCTAAAATAGTCTCTAGCACTCACACATATATTAACAATAGATACAAGATTTTTAATATTTTTATACATTGCACGTAAATGCAGTACGACAACGGCATGACACTCTCATCCACAATCAAACTTCATTGATATATCCAATCTTCAACCTCCAATTCTCCACAAAGAATTCACACATCAAACAATTATAATTTCTTACTCATCCACATATATAAAACTTTCTATTTTATTATTGTTCTTCATCGTTGACATGTTATAACCCTTTGGAATAGAATCCGGATCCTCCACTACAGCCTAACAAAAGAAAAGAGAGAGGTAGTACTAAGCTTACCCCGGCTTAGGACTATCACAATCTAACCCCGACTCGTGCGTTTTGAATCAATTTATACTTATCCCAATTTGTGTTAACTGCTACACAACCGATGATAACTACTTTTCTTAACTTCCTCATCCATTTTGTCTTCTAAATTGGTCATTCATCGGCTTCCTGTCTATTCTTAATCCTATAAACTATGTATTGTAAATCCTAAAATTCCTACCCATTCTACATAGCCCCACTCCTAATTGTACAAAGCCCTTGCAAATACAGAATTGATAAAAAAAACTTTTGTTATAAAGCTGACTCTTGGGATTGAGATGCTCTTGGATTCGTAGGAAGTTCCTCTACGTCTGGCTCTAATGGCACGTCTTCATCTTCCTCTGATAAACCGACATAGTTACTCTTCAATTGCGCTAATAAATCTTCATTATCCGCTTCCAATTCCCGAACTTGAGCCTCCAATTGTAAAATCCAGGTATCTTTTGCCTCTAATTGGCGCCTTTGTTGCTTCATCTTTTCTTCCAGCTCACTAGTACTTGAAACTGGTGGAACAGATACCTATGGCCAAACGACATTGGCCAAGTCACCCTCCAATTTTTCTACTTCACCCTTCAAGGTACCAATTTCTGCCTGCAGCTTATACGTTCCAATTCTATATTGGTCTTCCAATTCTACCTTTTCTTGTTCCAATTTTGCTACTTTTTCACATTCTGCTTGCAATTGACACTTCAACGCTTGTCATTCCAAATCCCATATCTTGTAATTCTCTATTAATTATTGCTTTTGACCGTTCATGATTCTTTGAATGCGATCTTTATCATTTGTCTAATTATTCTTTTCCTCCGCTAACTTCTACTCTAATGCCAACTTGGATTCCGTCTTTGCCCTAATAAGGTGACCCTATTCTACAATTCAGCGGCTTTTCTCCATTATCTCCTTCCGGCTCAACTCCAATTATTGTCTTAGATTTCCTTCTAACTGACTCACAGTAAGCTGCAATTGGAAAATTTGATCCAATATTACCTCCGTGAGGTTCCTTCCCTCCAGTATTCTGAAGTTCAACACTGGAGCCTCAACCACCCTCTCAATCATTGCATGAATTGAAGCCCGCCTTGGTATAGTCTCTGAAATAGCCTCCTGTTCCCGCAATCTACTTGATTCTCCAATTTCGTGCACCACTACCTCTGCACCAACTGGTGAACTCCGCATACCCTATTGCAGCATTGGAGAAGGTACACTCTTCTCCATTGCTGGTTGACTTAACGTATGTGCAATAACGGAGTGCACATAGTTAGAGCATAGCAAAAAAGCAAATTTACCTGTTTTCTGCTTGGTTCCCATTTCTGCAAGGATACCGGTTGCTATGAAGGCCGCCCAATTAAAAACCATGCCTTCAAGTGTTCCAATCGCAGCAAACAACAAGCGCTTGGACATGTATGAGGTATGCCGGTTCAAGCCTAGCCACTTTTGAACGAATCGCATCCACTCCACAAGCTCTGGAGTGAGTGCTTCCGCCACTTTCCAATCTTGAATCTTCTCAAAGGACGCCATGTCTCCTTTGCAGTAACTTCCAGGTGACGTACTACATTTACGTGCAGTGTATAAAAATATTAAAAATCTTATATCTATTATTAATATATGTGTGAGTGCTAGAGATTATTTTAGAAGTTATTATAAGGAGAGGATTTATTATAGCCACTTAGTTAGTGAATTAAGATGGCTATTTTTTTTGTTCCTACCTTACTTATATCCTAGAATAGACTCTTTTGTAATTAGAAGAAAAGTAAAGGTTGTTTTACCTTTCTTGTTGACTTTTGAGGTAGAATGGACCTTGTGAGGGATAAGAAAGAAGAGCATGGAGTGAATAAAGCCCATCCAATAGGATTTGATTGCCCATATCAATGTCTCATAGTCTAATATGGAAAGAAAGGGAGTTATACTCCTCTTGCTAGACCGAGAGAAGGGATAGTTTTTAAATAGTAAACTTTGGAGAGAGAAAGCTCCGTGGATATAGAAGCGTTTGTAATGAAAACTAGTGGGTGTGTTCTTCAATTTATGAGGATTCTACTCACTTGCTTGTTTGGAGTTGTAAGCAAACAATTATGCTTGTTTTAGTAGAGTAGAGTTTGCTGCCACCCGACGAAGAGGGGCAGAAATTTCGAGCTGCTACTGCAAGTTAGATATCGACTCTTTCTTAGTGAATTTTATTGAGAGTGTGGAAAATTGTGTTAGCTTTCTATCAAGACATTTCTTGTAGCATTTGGAATTGGAGAGCAAAAGTTGTGAGTTTGAGAGTGGGAAAGGGTTTGCTGCCACCCGATGAAGAAGGGCAGAGAAATTGTTCAACCACCCAAGTTGGACAATCTCTTCAATCCTTTTGATATTTTAGGTGCTTATAGTAGCTTGTATAGGCTTTCCACAATAACAAAAATCAATACATTTGGAGCTTTGATGAAAGTTTATGAGCCGTGAAGTATCAAAGAGGGGAAATTGTTATTAGGGTTTGAAGAGGAGAATCAACTAGCTACAAAATCTGGAGTTTGAGAGGCATGCATGCAAAATTTTAGAATAAGTTAGATGATGGAGTGAGCTTTCTAAAAAGCTATTGCATGTCCAATTTGGAGAAGGAAAGTGATCACAACAAAGGCTGAAGTGAAGAGGAGCTTTGCTCCCTTTGCATTTGCTTGGAAATTTTAGCGCCTATTTCTTTTAGCCATAACTTTTAAATGGTAAGTTATCTATTTGTGAAATTTTAATATGTTTTACAATGGATTATTGGCATTCCATAGGCTATAAGCACGCTTGATTCGACCTTTAAATGAAATTTCAGTGATTTATTTAGTTTCAGCTTGTTGTATAACTTGTATTCCTTATATGCGGTTGTATTTTGAGGTATACTTGAAAACATACACACTTTGCTTATACCTTTTATACAAGTATACATACTTGTATTTATATGAAGTATTTATATAAGTATTTTATAAGTATTATACATAATATTTATATAAGTATTTGTATAAGTATTATATAAGTATTTGTATAAGTATTATACAAGCATTTGTATAAGTATTGTTCAAGTGTTTATACTTTATATTTGTACAAGACTTGTAGAAGTATAATACAAGTATAATTTGAAAGCTTGAACAAATATTGTGCAAGTATAGAAGATACTTGCACGGCTTCCTCTCATGTTCCCTGCTAGGTCTAGTAGCAGCTAGGAATCCGACGTTTTTCCAAGGCGAATTCTCTCTACCCGACATATTTGGAGCTTCCATTGACAGTTGCTTTGGGGCTACTAGTTTTGGCTAAGGTAATATGGAGGATACTGGAGGGGCTTCCTCTGGAGCCCAATCAAACATGGATACCATTCTAGGAGCTTTGGCAATATTTATGGATCAATATAAAACTCAAGCTGGAGGTAATGGAGCTACCAAGGCTTTGAAGGGTGTTGTTGACAAGATTGGAAGATTTGACGGAAAGGACATCACCAGGTTTTTGAAGGTTTATGTTTGTGAGATGGAGGTGCAACAGGTACCTGAGGCTCGAATGATACAAACTTTTACATTAGCTGTTGTGCCTGAGATTCGTGAGAAAGTGGAAGAAATTCGAAGGGATGCAAATGTTACTACTTGGATGACATTTGAAGAGAGATTGCGTGATGAGTATTTTGAAGAAGACTCAGAGAGGATGACCAAGAGGTCTTTTATTGATTGGATTGAACAGCGGCCTGGAAATACTATGGGTCCAAATGAATTACTGCGAGATTTTGAGAAGAAATACAACCAATTGCCTTTAGCAGAAAGGCGTCTTTTTGATACTAGGAAGGCTGAGTTGTTCTTGCAAGCAGCAGATGATGCTTTGGAAGATAGACTCTTTTTGCTTTTAGGTGATCAAACCACCGAAGGAGGTTTTACAAATGATTGGAGGAGAGTGGAGGAAGCAGTCGCTCTTGTGGCAAAGCAACGGAGAATGAAATCCAGAAGTGTGACAACTCAGATGGATGTAACACCGAAGCCTGCTACAAAAGCTTCCAAGGTATCATTTGCTCCAACCTCTTCAACAACATCTCCTAAGATAGTCAAGACAATTGAAGAAAAAACTTTAGATGAGTTTATAAAGGATATTAGGGATTTGAAGGTGGAAATGAGTGAATTGAAAAAGTCCCGAGATCCTCAATCATCTGAAGGTGCAAGATCATTTGTGAGGAGATGCGTTTATTGTGATGGAGAGGATAGTCACAATCTTCGAAGTTGCAAATCATGTGATGAATCTATTAAAGCATGCAATATTATCTTCAAAGATGGTAAGATTCATGATGCATCTTCTAACTAGCCTTTAAGTACTAACTTTGGTAAGGGAGGGATGAAAAAGCTTATGAAAGAGAATATGGGAAGGTCTAATTATTTACATGGACAAGATACTGAGACATTCCATATAGGAGTGGAGCAACAAACAATTAAGACTTTAGAAGCTCCATCTGTTGAAATTTTGCGCAGAGGGGCTCAAGCCATTCAAAATGTCACTGATTGGGATGACCCTGTTGAAACAGCTAGCATCAAAGTTTTTTTAGGTCAAGTTCAACACAAAACTAAAGACTATGATGTCTTTGTTGAAGAGAAGAAAGGACGAACCTCTGAGAATGATGATACAGAGGAGCCAATATCTAAGAGAAAAATCCAGAAGCTCAAAAAATGTAGAAGGTCCTGCTGCTCATACACGGCAAAGACCTGAGAGGTCCTCTGTCTTTGATCATTCAGGAGAAGGGCCACTTCTAAAGGAAAAATGGGAAGAGAGGACAGACAATGCCAAAGAAAAGGAAAAGGAAGCTGATTCTAAAGAAAAAGATAAGGGACCTGCCTATAAGCTTCAATCTGACATTGAATCTTTTATTGACATGAAAGGGATATTGGAAGAAAGAATCTTAGATGCCAAGATTGAATTTACATTAAGAGAGGCTCTTGGCATTGCTAAAAAAGATTTTTATGAATTGATCATTGATGTCATTAAGAGGAAGAGACAGATGACAGTTGAAACAGTCATGATGAAGGCTCTGGACACGCATATGACCAAAGATGAGGAATTTGAAATTGGACAAGTATTTGCTTTGATGTGTGATCCAATAACTATGGAAGAGAAGGCTAATAATGGTCAAATGGTTAAAGAACAAAATGACTATTTGACTAATGAGGAGGAAGATATGATCTTACAAATGTTTGCACAAACCTGTGTGGTCAGCAACAAGAGTGATATGACCAAAGATAAAAGTTTTGTGGAATGTGAGAAGATGGTGGAAAATAACGAAGAGGGGGTGAGAAGGCTATGACATAAAGATCCAGGCCTTGCAAACTCAAGAAGAGAAAGAAGAAGCAGTGGATGGATTAGTATCTGTGGCAGCACATGGGAGAAATACTGAGGTAGAAGTGAGGACCTTTGATTGTGCAATTGTGCATGGGATTGATAGAGAAGACAAGGAAGGAATGGATTATATTCAACCATTTTGGGCTAGAGCTACCACAGAGACAAGGGTCAAACTTGGAGGATTAGATGAATCAGTTTTGGCTCTTGTGGACCATGGCTCAGAGATAAACATTATGTCTCGAAATATTTATGAGAAAAATAAATGGCCAATTGATACTAATCATGGATGGGTTATGAGGGCTGCAAATTGTGGGCGAACACAATTATTTGGAGCTTGTCCGGCAATTGCGACAAAGATTGGAGATGTAGAAGTAGAACAAAATTGTTTTGTTCAAAATGATGGTGCTTATCCCGTGATATTAGGACAACCTTACATCACTGCATCAAGAATGGAAACCAAGGTGTTGAATGATGGATCTCATTATGCACAAATTCAAAGCTGTGATGGCAAGAAATCTGTACAATTCTTGACAGTGAAGTCTGAACATGAGAGGCATTGAGTTTGTCTTAGAGATGGGCCTCTTCCTAATTCTTTATACTTTTCGGATTTTTGAATTGCACTTGTGGAGAATGGGGATCCACGGGTGCAGAAGGACCAAATATTTTTGAGCTCCCCAATATACATGGCATTAAAAGTGAATTTGTTGAAATGACTAACTGTAGATTTGTGAGTCTTACGGATATAAAAGATCTGGACCCTGTAAATAAAAAGATCATTAAAAAGATGGAGAAAAATCTAAAAAATATAAAGGCTCTTTTAAATGGTGAATATATTTCTGGAATATATGAAGAAAAAGGCATTGGAGATGATATATTGCAAGTTTTATGTAACTTGCAGATTAAAGAAGAAGAAAGTAATGGTACAGATATTATGATTGAAATTCACTTGAGAGTATTGTATCAAGAAATAATAGATGCAATGAAAAGCAAGGATTTATGCCAAAGTTATAAGTTGGATCTTGAAGCCATGATAAATACAAAATATAAAACAGTGGCCAAATAAGTAAAGCCATTAACAACTCAACTTCCATTGGATACTGATGAGCATATCAAATAAGCAGAGAAGGAGCCAAGTTTAAGAGAAGCTAGGAAAATTGGGCATAAGTTTACTAAAAAAACATTAGCAAACTTGAAGATTGGAGGGAGAGAATTCTTGTTAGAACAAGAAAAAAAGATGTTTCAAGAGATGCTCTCAAAACATGGAAAGGCCTTTGCCTCTTCACCAAATGAGATTGGATGTGTGCAACCAGGTTTAGTAGCACCCATGGTTATTTTTACAATACCACATGTGCCATGGGATTTGAAGCCAATACCAGTTCCACGAGCATTACTTCCCAAATTAGTTGACTTATTGAAGGAGAAAATGCATATGGGAATACTTGAGCCTTCAATGGCTCCATATTCTAATCGTTGGTTTACTGTTCCTCAGAAATCTGGAGTATTACGATTCATCCAAGATATGCAACCAGCTAACCAGGTTACCATTAGGAACAAAGGATCAAGACCAATTGTGGATGAAGTAGCAGAAGCGTTTGCTGGACATGCCATATATTCCATTGGAGACCTGTACTCTGGTTGTGATCAATTTCAATTGGCCATCGAAAGCAGAGACTTTACGACCATGAAGACTCCATTATGATTGGTTCGAATGTGCACATTGCCTCAAGGTGCTACAAACTCAGTGGGACATATGCAAAATGCAATGAATCAAATCTTGAGAGAGTTTGTACCAGAAAAAACTATACCCTTTGTGGATGACATTCCTATCAAAGGATGTAAAGAAGAATATAAAGACTCTACTTCGGATGATGATCGCTGCAGAGCATTTGTAAGAACGCACATTAAAGATGTTAATAAGATTTTATGCAAGATTGAAGAAGCAAATTTGACCTTTTCAATTGAAAAGTCTAAATTTGGTTTTGAAGAAATTTTGGTAGTTGGACATCTTTGTGGACGGTATGGAAGAAGGCCTAATCCTGAAAAAGTTGATGCTATTGCAAAAATGATGGCTTGTAGTAACATCACTGAAGTGAGAAGGTTTCTAGGAGCATGTGTCTTTTATCAAATATGGATACCTCATTTTGCTCACATATTAGAGCCTCTTTATAAATTTTTAAGGAAGGGAATTAAATTTCATTGGAAACAAGAGCAAGAATTGGCGATGGAAGACTTGAAAGGAATTTTAAAATCACCTCCAATTTTAAAACAAGTTGACTATAAGAGCGGAAGACCAGTGATTGTTATTGTAGACACAAGTCCAATAGCTATAGGATGGGCTGTTGGCGAGGATGATATAAAAGGAGATAGATTTGCTATTTGTTTTGTAGCAAGGATTCTTACAGAACGCCAGAGAGCATATCCTCAAGTAAAGAGAGAGCTTTGGGGTGCACTTACTGCTCTAACAACTGAAAGAAATTACTTGATTGGAGCAAATGTTGTGTTGGAAACTGTTTGCTTACCACTTCTTGATATGATTGCCAATTGTTCTTCACTAGACATTGCCATGCTTCGATGGATAGCATATATCAAGTCATTGAATCTAGTTTTGGTGCACATTGCTGGAAAAATGAATCCTGTGGCGGATATGTTATCAAGGGCCAAATATTTTCATGAAGAAGAAATGATGGCTCATGAGGAGAGTGAAGACTTTTTAGAAGAAAAGTATGTATTGGCTATTGATAGAGAAAGTTTAATCAATGACATCTTGCTATTCAAAGTAGAGTTATATAGGAGGAGACTACAAGATATTGGATTCTATTTGAGCACTTTGAAGAAGCAAGAAGGGTGGATGGACAAGACTTTTAAAGATATTAGACATCAATCATACGGATATCTATTGAGAGATGGACCTCTTTAAAAGAGGGCAAAAAGAGGTGATCTTGAAACCAAAATCCACCTGCTTAGATGATTTCATGATGCCCTTTGGGCTGGTCACAGAGGAGTTTGAACCACTTATACAAAGATTAAGGAACAATATTGGTGGAAGGGTTTATATAAGGATGTTGAAGAATTTGTGGCTTCATGCATTATATGTCAACTTCAATCTAAGGCCCGATACAGGGATGAACTACATCCCACTTATCCTCTTTCAATTCATTTCCAATGAATGATTGACTTAGTTGCTATGCCACCTGGAATTTGGGGAATGAAGTATCTTGTTTTGGCAAGGGAAGAGCTCTCAAACTTTGTTGAAGGAAAAGCTCTTCGAACCAAGACTACGGAAGGAATTTGCAGATTCATTCTTGAAGATATTTTTAGCAAATATGGAAGTATTGGAAGAATGAGAGCTGATAGGGGTGAATTAGATGCAGTTGAAGCAAGATCGTTTTTTCAAAGATATGGTGTACAGCTAAAGTTAACAACTGCTTATAATCCTAAAGCTAATGGCAAAATAGAGAGGGGGTACCTTCCTATCATTCATGCCTTAGTTAAGGCTTATAAAGAGAAGCCTAATCTTTGGCCTAGGCTATTGCCATTTGCATTATGGGCTGATAGAACCACCCATAGAACTGTCACTGGATATATGCTAGTAGAACTTATGCATGGACATAAGCCTATTATGCCTGGAGAAGAATCAGTTCCAACTTGGATATTTTTGTCTTGGGATGATGATATTACAAGAGAAAGACTATTAGTACTTCGCATTCAGCAGCTTAGAAGATTGCATGAAGATATACAAATAGCATTAAAAAGACTTAAGGCTGCTAGATTGAGCAATAAAGAGAGATTTGACAAAACCCATAGAATGAGGTCTAAGAAAATTGAAGAAGGTGATTGGGTGTTGGTGTTTGACAATTCATTAGAACATCAGCACATCACAATGAGGAAATTTGCACAAAGATGGTTTGGACCATATGTGGTGGTTAAAATACATACCAATGCCACATATTCGTTGCGAGAGTTGGATGAACCTTTATTGAAGATCCCAATAGCTGGCAAAAGAATTAAAACATATAGAAGAAGGGATGGAAAGTTTCACACCAATGATCTTGAAGAATTCTTAACTCCATCAGAGAACAAAGAAATATCAGAAGGTGATGAAGAGATTGAAACGGAGGATGAAGAGGATTAAACTTGACACATACCGGAGGATGTGCATGTTTAGAGGGGGAGCATGTCGTACTGCATTTACGTGCAGTGTATAAAAATATTAAAAATCTTATATCTATTGTCAATATATGTATGAGTGCTAGAGGTTATTTTAGAAGTTATTATAGGAAGAGGATTTATTATAGCCACTTAGTTAGTGAATTAAGATGGCTATTTGTTTTGTTCCTACCTTATTTATATCCTAGAATAGACTCTTTTGTAATTAGAAGAAAAGTAAAGGTTGTTTTATCTTTCTTGTTGACTTTTGAGGTAGAATGGACCTTATGAGGGATAAGAAAGAAGAGCATGGGGTGAATAAGGCCCATCCAATAGGATTTGGCTGCCCATGTGAACGTCTCATAGTCTAATATGGAAAGAAAAGGAGATATACTCCTCTTGCTAGACCGAGAGAAGAGATAGTTTTTAAATAGTAAACTTTGGAGAGAGATAGCTCTGTGGATATAGAAGCATTTGTAATGAAAACTAGTGGGTGTGTTCTTCAATTTGTGAGGATTCTAGAACCTACTCACTTGCTTATTTTGGAGTTGTAAGCAAACAATTATGCTTGTTTTAATAGAGTAGAGTTTGCTGCCACCCGACGAAGAGGGGCAAAAATTTCGAGCTGCTACTGCAAGTTTGATATCGACTCTTTCTTAGTGAATTTTATTGAGAGTGTGGAAAATTGTGTTAGCTTTCTATCAAGACATTTCTTGTAGCATTTGGAATTGGAGAGCAAAAGTTGTAAGCTTGAGAGAGGAAAAGAATTTGCTGCCACCCGATGAAGAGGGGCAGAGACTTTGTTCAACCACCCAAGTCGGACAGTCTCTTCAATCTTTTTGATATTTTAGGTGCTTATAGTAGCTTGTGTAAGCTTTCCACAAAAACAAAAATCAATACATTTGGAGCTTTGATGAAAGTTTTTTGAGCTGTGAAGTATCAAAGAGGGAAAATTGTTGCTAGGGTTTGAAGAGGAGAATCAACTAGCTACAAAATCTGGAGTTTGAGAGGCATGCATGCAAAATTTTAGAATAAATTAGATGATGGAGTGAGCTTTCTAAAAAGCTATTGCATGTCCAATTTGGAGAAAGGAAGTAATCACAACAAAGGCTGAAGTGAAGAGGAGCTTTGCTACCTTTGTATTTGCTTGGAAATTTTAGCGCCTACTTCTTTTAGCCATAACTTTTAAATGGTAAGTTATCTATTTGTGAAATTTTAATATGTTTTAGAATGGATTATTGGCATTGCATAGGCTGTAAGCACGCTTGATTCGACCTTTGGATGAATTTTTAGTGATTTATTTAGTTTCAGCTTGTTGTATAATTTGTATCCCTCATATGCGGTTGTATTTTGAGGTATACTTGAATACATACACACTTTGCTTATACCTTTTATACAAGTATACATACTTGTATTTATATGAAGTATTTATACAAGTATTTTATAAGTATTATATTAAGGATTATATAAGTATTATACAAGTATCAGGAGGATGTAGCAAATTCTGACGATGTCATCGCGGACTGTATGAATAATTGCACGATAAATGAAGTCGATATATTGGAACTAGAATTGGATAAGTCTGATTTGCCGGACCGTATGAAGGGTTCACAACGGGAGGAGCAAATAAAATCGAGGATTAATGAGGAACCTGTGTACCAATCTATTAACTTGGGTTCCAATGAAACATCCCAGATTATCAAAGTATATACCGGTATTACGGGTACAGAACTGAGAAATTAGAAAAAATTCTTTCTAAATCATAAATCTACTTTTGCTTGGTTATATGTGGATTTAAAAGATATTCTTGCCAAAGTTTGTGAGCATTGAATTACCTTAGAGGAAGATCTAACACCAGTTTGTCAAAGACAACACCATCTTAATCCAAAATATTCTCTCATGGTCAAGGAGGAAGTAGATAAACTTTTAGACATGGACTTCATATATCCAGTCCCATACAATGAATGGGTTTTACCAATTGTGATAGTGTCGAAGAAAAATGGAAAAATCCAAATCTGTCAAGACTTCCATAAATTAAACGCGGCTATCAAGAAGGATTATTTTCCTTTACCTTGTACAGATAATATATTAGACGCAGTAGCTGGACATGAATGTTATTTTTTTTTGGATGCATATTTGGATTATAATCAAATAAAAATTACAGAAAAAGATTAGTTAAAGACTATTTTTACTACAAATTGGGGCACATTTGCTTATAAAGTGATGCCATTTGGATTATGTAACGCCTCGGCCACATTTCAAAGAGTAATGATGCAAGCCTTTCAAGACTATTTATGATTGTTGATAGAGATATTTTTAGATGATTTTTACACATTTAGTACGACAACAAATCATTTGGAACGTTTTGGCAATTATTTAGACTAATGTGATAAATATGAAATATCTTTGAATTCTGAAAACAAAAATTGGTGTCAACACCGGTATTTGTTGCACCTTGTTGGAAAAAACCCTTTCATGTTTATGTTGATGCCTCAAATGTTGCTATTGGATCTGTGTTAAGCCAAAAAGATGACAAGAATTTGGATCATCCCATCTATTATGCTAGTCGACAATTTGTTGCTGCGGAACAAAATTATACTACAACTGAACGAAAAGCCTTGGGCATGATCTATTCTGTCTAGAAATTTTGACATTATTTGCTTGGTTATCTATTTGTATTTCATGTTGATCATGATGCTCTCAAGCATATGATTAATAAACTTCAATTGAGTGGCTGCATTACTTGATGGATGTTATTCCTTTAAGAATTTAATTTTACTATTAATGTTTGATCAGGAAAGAAACATGCCAATGTAAATCATTTATCTTGATTGTCCAATATATTCGATAATGAATCTATCAATGATGCACTTCTTGATGCAAAATTATTTGTTGTCGATGTGATCACCCTAGAATGTAGTGAATTGATCCAGTATCTGACATTTCAGACATTTCTACCTACATATAGTGAGAAACTTAAGAGACACTTGATTTTGAAAAGTGCACCATATACGATGATTGGAGATGCCTTGTATAAGCAAGGAAGAGATGGAATTCTTTGCCGCTGTATTTTTCAAAGTGAAATATATATCATATTAGAAAAATGTCATTTAGATAATTATGGAGGGCATTTTGCTAGTGACAGCACTGCCCACAAAGCTTTAATGGCCGGATATTGGTGGCCAACAATGTTCTCAGATGCACAATCAACACCGATGTCATGGATCCTTGTCGTCAGACGAGAGATTCCACTAGAATTTTTGCCATGCTGTTGGTATCAATTTTAGCACAAGCACTATTTGAAAAATGGGATATTGATTTTGTAGGACCAATCGCACTAGCCTTGTGTAATGGGCAGAAAAAATATATTTTTGTAGCGACTAATTATGTGACAAAATGAGCGGAGGTGATGGCAATAAAAATTGATAATGCCAATATCGTAGCCACATTTTTATATGAGAACATTATCACTCAATTTGGGTGTCTCAAGGAATTGATTAGTGATCGTGGAACCCATTTTATTATTTCTATAATTGCAGCTTTGACAAATAAATACGAGATCAAGCATCGAAAGACATTCCCATATCACCCTCAGGCCAATAGGCAGACTGAAAAGACCAATGGTATTTTGTGTAAAATTTTAATTAAAACAGTGTTTGGTGTAGGAACGGATTGGGATATAAAATTATTTGCAGCCTTATGGGCGTATCGTACTGCATATAAAGTGACTATTAATTCAACACCATTCCAATTGGTGTACAGGCAAGAGGTAATATTACTAATTGAAATGGAAGTTTCGAGTTTACAAATTGTATTGGATGAACGTCTTGGTGATAAGAAATCCTTCAAACATCGATTAGCACAATTGGAAAAATTGGATGAAGTTAGGGCCATGGCTCTTTTAACTATAGAAGCTACATAGCGCCACCGAAAGAGTTATTATGATAGTAAATTACGTCCTAAATCTTTTATGCCCAATGATCTAGTGCTTCTTTATGATAGTCGCTTTCACAACTTTTCAAGGAAATTCCAAGTTCCTTGGTATGGACTTCATTTACCGCGCAATTATTCATCCAGTTCGCGATGACATCGTCAGAATTTGCTACATCCTCCTGATACTTGTATAATACTTAAATAATCTTTAGTATAATACTTATAAAATACTTGTATAAATACTTCATATAAATACAAGTATATATACTTATATAAAAGGTATAAGCAAAGTGTGTATGTATTCAAGTATACCTCAAAATACAACCGCATATGAAGAATACAAGTTATACAACAAGCTGAAACTAAATAAATCACTAAAAATTCATCCAAAGGTCGAATCAAGCGTGCTTACAGCCTATGGAATGCCAATAATCCATTCTAAAACATATTAAAATTTCACAAATAGATAACTTACCATTTAAAAGTTATGGCTAAAAGAAGTAGGCGCTAAAATTTCCAAGCAAATACAAAGGTAGCAAAGCTCCTCTTCACTTCAGCCTTTGTTGTGATTACTTCCTTTCTCCAAATTGGACATGCAATAGCTTTTTAGAAAGCTCACTCCATCATCTAATTTATTCTAAAATTTTGCATGCATGCCTCTCAAACTCCAGATTTTGTAGCTAGTTGATTCTCCTCTTCAAACCCTAGCAACAATTTTCCCTCTTTGATACTTCACAGCTCAAAAAACTTTCATCAAAGCTCCAAATGTATTGATTTTTGTTTTTGTGGAAAGCCTACACAAGCTACTATAAGCACCTAAAATATCAAAAGGATTGAAGAGACTGTCCGACTTGGGTGGTTGAACAAAGTCTCTGCCCCTCTTCATCGGGTGGCAGCAAATTCTTTTCCTCTCTCAAGCTTACAACTTTTGCTCTCCAATTCCAAATGCTACAAGAAATGTCTTGATAGAAAGCTAACACAATTTTCCACACTCTCAATAAAATTCACTAAGAAAGAGTCGATATCAAACTTGCAGTAGCAGCTCGAAATTTTTGCCCCTCTTCGTCGGGTGGCAGCAAACTCTACTCTATTAAAACAAGCATAATTGTTTGCTTACAACTCCAAAATAAGCAAGTGAGTAGGTTCTAGAATCCTCACAAATTGAAGAACACACCCACTAGTTTTCATTACAAATGCTTCTATATCCACAGAGCTATCTCTCTCCAAAGTTTACTATTTAAAAACTATCTCTTCTCTCGGTCTAGCAAGAGGAGTATATCTCCTTTTCTTTCCATATTAGACTATGAGACGTTCACATGGGCAGCCAAATCCTATTGGATGGGCCTTATTCACCCCATGCTCTTCTTTCTTATTCCTCATAAGGTCCATTCTACCTCAAAAGTCAACAAGAAAGATAAAACAACCTTTACTTTTCTTCTAATTACAAAAGAGTCTATTCTAGGATATAAATAAGATAGGAACAAAACAAATAGCCATCTTAATTCACTAACTAAGTGGCTATAATAAATCCTCTTCCTATAATATCTTCTAAAATAACCTCTAGTACTCACACATATATTAATAATAGATATAAGATTTTTAATATTTTTATACACTACACGTAAATGCAGTAGGACAACGGTCCCAATCGTTCCTAGCTTTGGCTTGATATAGCCACGACCAACCCTATAATATTGGATATGATAAAGTGGAACTCTGTGATCGGAAAACAATATAATCAATTTCATACAAAAGTCCCGCGATTACGGTATTAATATTGCGTAAGATATCCATTGGTTTTACCCTACTATGATCTGCCATTCTCAATACCAATGTCGTGGGTACTAATTGTTTTAAATCCAATTCCTCCATTGTATTGGCATTCATTAAGTTGACACTGCAGCCACCATCCACTTGAATTCTAGGAATGAGAACACCATCAATTGTTACATCAATAATTGGTGCTCCCGGATCGGGATTCAAACTAATCTCATGAATTTCTTTATTACAAACTCTACGTCGTATTAACAAAGAATTTAATGTAGAATGACATTCTGGTGCAACTGCTAACAATTGCTTCATTGTAATAGAAGGTTTAATTTCATCCAAATCTTTCATAATATCATATGGTTTCATATTGGCAATGATTCTCAAGGCCCTTTTCTTTTTCATGGATTTTAATTTGATCCCTTGAGATAATTTTCTTACGAAATTTGGAACTAGAACTGATGAATGGACTTTGTTGTAATTCTTGTCCATGAGAGGATTTTTTAATAGATAAGGTGGCTCCTGAAACTTCAAAGATAATGGTATTGGTTTTGGTTGAATCAATATCTCGAGGCTAAGGACATCCTCAAGTTGCACAAACGAATTGGATTCCTTTGTTGATAATATCTTATCTGCAAATAATTTTATCGGTTGAAGTTAAGATAAAAACGACGGATTTTAGAATACATTGAATTGGCCCTTACTGGCAAGCAATACATTCCCTACTAAAGAACTAGCCTTGCTAAAATCGACTGTATCCACTATTGGAAAAGTATCCAATGGAGTACCCAATTCTTCTGTGCTCCATTCTCTTTCCGTTAATGGGCTCAAAAGATACACTGAGCTACTTGCGGAGTTATCCGCGAGTGCTTTTAGCAATTTCTTTAACGATATATATGTCTGAAATATTAAAGATCTTTCATGTTGTTGGTATGCTCGGATGTGCCGACAGGCATGCAACCATGCTTTAATCCAACACTGTCGATGCTTCTTTTTTAGCTTCCGTTCTTCCTTGTTCCGCAACAAATTTCTTACTTGTGCTCTCTCTTGTCTTCCTTTCGACTGACGTATTTTCTTCAGAGCATTATTCTCATTCTTATTAACTATAATCTTTCATCATCTATTATTGACATTGCTTTCCATCACTAATTTAACTATTCATTTGGCAGTTAATTCCTAACACTGAATACTATTGTCAATCCCCGACAGCGGCGCAAAATTTTTTTCTCGTTCATCTCACTTATTCTACCAATACTGCCTAGAATTAATCTGTAAAGGAGGATTTGAACACAAGAAAAGACTATCCGCATTGAATTAACTGTTAGAATCACTTAACTAACCACCCTTTGAACATTAGAGTCCAATGCACCCGTACACGTTTTTCTCTAAAATATTGCCGTCCACTCTACTGGTTTTGCTATTCCACAACTAAAGATAAACTTTGTGACACAATCTTCCACCAATACTCCTATTGTAATCTTCTATCTTCTTCCGAGCTCGTAACAACAATCGCCAATGTTGCACCATTTCCATAGACTGCATACACCCGCTCTCTCTCCAATCACTGGAAATAATTTTTCATACAGAACGTCTCTCAAAGCAAATCGTTTCTCCAATATTCTCCACCGCTCAACTCTCACAATTAATACCGCATGACACTCTCATCTACAATCAAACTTCATTGACATATCCGATCTTCAACCTCCAATTCTCCACAAAGAATTCACGCATCAAACAATTATAATTTCTTACTCATCCACATATATAAATTTTTTTGTTTTATTACTGTTCCTCATCATTGACATGTTATAACCCTTCGGAATAGAATCCGGATCCTCTACTACAGCCTAACAAAAGAAAAGAAAGAGGTAGCACCAAGCTTACCCCGGCTTAAGACTATTATAGTCTAGCCCCGACTCCTGCATTTCAAATCAATTTATACTTATCCCAATTTGTGTTAACTGCTACACAACCGATGATAATTACTTTTTCTGACTTTCTCATCCATTCTGCCTTATAAATTGGTCGTTCATTGGTTTCTTGCCTATTCTTAATCCTACAAACTATGTATTGTAAATTCTAAAATTCCTACCCATTCTACAATAGGCAAGAAACGACCTTGGACTTCTAATACCTTTTTGAAACAACCAACAACTAATAGAACCTTCAATCCTACAGAACTTTACGACGTATGGTAAGATCTTTGTAGAGCTAGAGCCAACATTTTTTTTGGACAATTGATTCAAGTAGCACCAAATATCAAAAAAGACTTCAAGGAAGGAATAATAGTATGAAGGAAAATTAAGAACATAGAAGGAATAGCTCAAATTGAAGTTGATGATTTAGAAGAGAATATTACCTTAGAAGAAGAGAATGACAATAGAGAATATGGACCTGTTGAGATAGATGTAGAAATTATAAAAAAAATAATTTCTAAGGTTATAGTAGATGATGGAAATAGCATCAATATTATGCTTGAATCCATTATAAACAAATTGGGATTAAAAATCACTCACAAGGTAATTATGAAGGTCAAATTAGTTGATCAAAGACCTTTTCAATCTCTAGGTCAAATCTGTGACTTTCGTATATAAGCAAGAGGTGTAGATTATGTGGTATCATTTATGTGATACGGTTATATGAAGAAGCAGATAGTTACCCTCTTTTGTTAGGAAGAGGATGGTTTAGGCAATTTAAAGGAGTAACAAACTGGAGGGCTTCTAAGCCTTATTTTACTTTTGGACCTTTAGATAATTGTACAACAACCATAGTATCTAGTCACTTTAGACTCCAAGTTGTGGTTCTATTAGAAAAAAAACCAACATCTAACGAAGCCAAGCAAAGTAGTTTTATCCAATCTAATTCAACATCAATTATAGCACCAATAAAATATATTGGCCCTTGATTATATGAATATAAGGATGAGGGTGATTTTGCCAAATAGTTAGAAGAAAATTCTTACAAAGAAGAAGACATTCATATTCAATTTGTAGAATTTCAAGCCTCATCTTTACTCATTGCTATTGACAGAAGATTGAATGCTTCTCAATCTTTGAAAGAATAAGTAGAGCCTTTAAAAAACTTAGTGGGAATTAAAGATTACAATCCAATATATAGAATCTTCTTAAAAAAGAAGGAATGAGATCTTTGATAAAAAAATTAAAAAAACGTCTATTTATTCCACGAATGTGGGTGATGGTTTAAGATGCTAGAAATTAGATTTTCCAGCTAAGTTTGATGCACTTTGGATAGGACCATATATTATCAAAGAGGTTTTTGATAATAACTCAGTCAAACTTAAAACGTTGGATGGGAAAGACTTTCCTACACGAATTAATGGAAGTCATTGTAAAGAATATAAAGTGTGAACATTGGTTAAAACACCAATGTACCTTATTATTTAGATAGTGATTTTAAGTCCCATCTTAATAGAATATAGGTATTGAATTAGTAACTAAGCAAGACATTGCTATATGTAGAACCATGTTAAGTTGGAAACAATCAATTGCCTTTCTGTTCTAGGTCAAAGTCTTAATATTCTTTTTTCTATAATTCTACTTCTTTTGATAGATTATAGTATCCAAGTTATAAATCTTCTATGATTTTCTTTATAGACCGTGTCAAAGGCAAGAATTGGATTCTTTCTATTCTTATGAATAGTCCCACATGGTTGCCATATGTGAGTCCTACCAATGGATCTTAATTGGTGTATTAGTTAAAAATATAATCTTAAGTCATTTAATTATACAAATACAATGATTAGAGAGTCTTTTTGACTATTTAAGTATTTATTAGAATTTAGAAGTATTTATAAATATGAAAGTCTTATTAGAAGAAAAGTTACAAAAATGGAATCTTAGTAAGTCTTGAAGATAATTATTTTAGTCGATTTAATATTTTTATTTATTATTAAGTATCAAGAATTAATTATTGATACCAATATCTACATTGGCCTTCCAACTACATGTATTATTCATTAAAAACCTATAAATATTACTTCGTGGATAGAAGAAGTATGAGAAAGAAATCTCATGTTTTTTTAATTATTTTTGTAGAAAATAGGATTTTGAGTTGATTTTTATTGATTTTATTATTATAAAAAATTTCCAAGGTAGAATAAAATAGTCTTAAATTGATATTATCATCTTAGAAATATTATAGAGGTTTTTAGAATTTATTTAGAATTTATTTAGAATTTATTTAGAATTTATTAAGAATTTTTAGAGCAATTTTGAAGACTTTGATAAAAATGAGTTTTACCACCTTGGAAGCCATTATGAAGAAATGGAACAAGATTTAAAGACCATACAAGGTTCCTAGGATAATAGGGTATTTTTAAACACCATGATGAAGTCAAAAATACAAAATTATTAGTTCTAATAGTATAAAATAAGAGGACCAACAGCTAGTATAGTTCTTGTAGGAAGGGAGGTGTACAAGTCCCATATGGGTTGTGGCACCTTGGATATAGGTAGGAGGATAAGACTAAGGCCTCGTGGCCTCTCTAGGACACCCATATACACTACTTGTGAGCCTTGGTGAGATTCGAATCCATGATCTTGTAACAAGTTATCCTTGAGGTAAAAATTTCTACTTAATTTTTTTCATTATTTACCTTCTAACTTTGAATTATCATAACTTACTTATAATAAATTAGATTTATATTTTTTTTAAATCATTGAAAAGATAAAAAAATTATCTACTTAAAAATATAATTTTAATATTTTATTTTTACTTTTTACTAGGTGAAAATCTAGTGAATAGACTATGACTAGTTTTGTAGTGTGTAATTACTTAATTACACATATTTTACTTGTTTTGTATTGTTCTTCTCCTTCATTATTTTTTATTGCTCCTTATACTTCACACCACAATTTATAAGTACCACTTAATTAAGACCACCTTATAACTTGAGTTGAGGAGTGAATTTTACCCTCACAAGCATGAATGATAATGGAAACAAATTGTTTGCCACTATTAGAGATGATCACCAATTGTAATATCCTTGATATTGCTATGCTAAGGTAGATTGTATATATTAAGTCTTTGAATCTTGAATTCAAGTATGTAGCAAGTAAAAATAAATTAGTGGCGAATATGTTATCTTAGATTAGATATAAATAGAAAAAAGATTTGATTGATGATACTGAAGATGTAGGTACTACCTTCTATTCTTGAACACAACAAAGAGAGAAGGAGTATCCAAAACTATTCATAGAAAAATTATATGAAGGAGAATGGATATATATTAGATACTATTTGAGCATGCTATCAAAGCAATTAGGATGGAATGATGTTTATTTCAAGCAAATTAGGCGGAAAGCCTATAACTACTTTTTATAAGGTGGATACTTGTGGAAGCGATGTAAAAGGAAAAGTGGTATATCACAAAGAGTAATTTGCAAGAAAGAAATGCAAAAGAAATTGATTTAAGAATTCCATAATAGCTTGTGGGTTGGTCATAGAGATATTTATGCTACTTTTAACAAGCTTAAAGAAAAATATTGGTGGCATAATATGTAAAGAGATGTAATAAAGTTTGTGGAATCATGTCAAACTTGCCAAATGTATTCAGAGATTTGACACAGAGACGGATTGCATCCTACATATCTTCTAGCAATATATTATAAATGGGTAGTAGATTTAATTACTATGCCTATGGGATTATAGCAAATGCAATACTTGATTTTGGCACAAGAAGATTTATCCAACCACGTAGAATAAAGAGCTCTATGAACAAAATCCACTGAAAGAATTTATAGATTTTTATTAGAAAATGTGATTTGTAGATACAGATGTATTGGAAAGATTACTGCTAATTGTAAGAAATTAGATACATATGAGGCAAAGAAATTTTTTGAAAGATGTGGGATCAACCTTGCACTTACAATAACGTATAATCCGGAGGATAATGCCAAAAGTGAGTGAGGTCATCCTCCGATAGTAAAAGCCATTGTTAAAGCATATAAAAGAAGGGCAAAAGAATGGCCAAGATTATTACCATTTGCTCTATGGGCTGATCGTACTACTCACAGTTCAGTAACTAGATATATTCCCACGGAATTGATATAAGGACAAAAGTCTATTATGCCAATTGAAGAGCAAATATATACTTAGAATGTTTTATTATGGCAAGACAATGTGTCCACAAAAGAACTTCTTGCACTTTGAATCCGTCAATTGGAGAGAAGTCTAGAAGATATAGAAAAAGTAGTTATTAAACTAAAGGAGGCACGAATCAAAAACAAAGATAGATTTGATAAGCAATATCGGTTAAGGCCCAAAGAAATTTAAGAAGGTGATTGGATTTTGGTGTATGATAGTAGCTTGGATAACTAACATAGTACTCTTAGAAAAATTTCTAAACGCTGGTTTGGACCTTGTGTGATTGTAAAAGTTTTCAATAATGCCACATATGAATTAAAGGAGCTAGATGGAATGCACTTTAAAATTTTGATTGCAGAAAAATGTATAAAACTCTTCAAACAATAGGGTCAAGATATAACACGTGAAGATATAAGAAAAGAGATTGACTTCTTTACAGATGAAGAAGAAGAACAAGATTTTGAAGAGGATATTGCTGAAGCAATAGTATGATGCCGACCACAATTTCAATTCTTCTTGGTGCATATCAGAAGATGCACAGGTTTGGGGGGAGTAGATGTCATATTGTGATTTGGCTACTATATGAAATAAATATACATATATATTTAAATTATAATTTACTACATAGCTAAATGAGAGCCATATGATTTGATTTTTATTGGTTATAAGATGGGATTAGGTTACTAGTTTAGAAGGAATCTATTAAAAGGATTATTATTGAGGTTTATATAATCTTATTTCTTCTTTTGATAGTAATTTTGAGGTTGATTTTATATTGATAGTAACTTTTGTATATCCTAAGTCACCTTTGTTAGACATTGGTGATCCTTAAAATCTTAGTTTACTTCTTTTATTTGGTCCTTAAAGCACCAAGTATGTAAATCTTATAAGAAGAAGGTTTAGAAAAGGGTCTTTAGTGTAAAAAGGGTAATTTGGCCATCTATGTGGATGAAAAGAGGTGGATGATAGAAATCTCTATTCTAATTGGCCAAAAATCATGCCCAATGGACTTCAAGGAGGCTGCCCGAGGGTTTATTAGGAATTAGGGTTTTTTTTGAGAGGAGTCAAACAACAAAGGCTAGGATCATGATGTTTAGATTTTTGGATCTAGTTTAGGTGCAAATTTTGTGTGATTTACACTTTTTATGAAGAAGTTATAGGCACTCAAAGTTAAGGTATTAATTTTAGACCTACTGTCATTCTTTTGAATTTAACTCACAAACACAGAAAGCGATGTCGTAATACGTGAAGTCTTGCTTGAGAATGCTCCGGGCACCTGGCTGTGGAAGATAAAAAGGAAATACGCCACAACAAAATCCTAATAATTCTAATAGAATCTTAAATAACTTCTATTAAACCTTAATAATATTTTTCAGCTTGATTCAATCTTAAAGAAATTATAAAAGAAGAATAAATGAGTCATACAATAATCATAATAGAAAATAATATATAAAATATTAAATTTAGAAAATATTAAAAATAGAATCTTAAAATCCTAAATCATATCTTATTCAAATCCTAGTCAAATCCTAAGTCAAACCTTGATCAAACCCTAGTCAAATCCTAAGTCAAACCTTGATCAAACCCTAGTCAAATCCTAAGTCAAACCCTGATCAAATCCTAACCCTAATGAAACCCTAATTCAAACCCTGGTCAAATCCTAGTCAAACCCTAATCAAACCCTAAATCAAACCCTAGTCAAACCCTAATCAAATCCTAAGTCAAACCTTGATCAAATCCTAACCCTAATGAAACCCTAACTCAAACCCTGGTCAAACCTTAGTCAAACCCTAATCAAACCCTAAGTCAAACTCTGATCAAATCCTAATCCTAATAAAACCCTAATTAAACCCTAAATCCAAATCCTAATCAAACCCTAATCCTAATGAAATCCTAATTAAACCCTAAATCCAAATCCTAATCAAACCCTAGTAAAATCTTAAACCCTAAATCCTAGCCAAGCCCTAAGCAATTTCTAAGGCAGTTTTAGAACCACAATAACTATCAAACAAACCATTGATCTTGATTGAAATTTTTCATACACCTTAACAATTAAGTTAACAACACACACACCAAGTTTGAAGAAGATCCAACTTACCAAGAAGAAGATCCAACTTACCAAGAAGAAGATCCAACTTACCAAGAAGAAGAAAAACTTACAAATTTGCTCGGGTATCAGCCGGCCTCCTTCTCCAATCTTCATGCTAATATTCCAATGCCTAAACCTCCTATTTGCACCGTTCAATTGCTTCCAAATTTCACATGCATGTAGGAAATTAAGTCTTCTACACACACACATAAATTTCACCCCAATCCAACTGATAGATTGCTCAAAATCTGCGAAACCCTAACTGACCTTTAAAACCCAATTCTAGAGACCCCAACCCACATAAACTTCAATAACCTTTGATCGAACCGTTAGATCAATCTCAAATTCATAGCATCTTACAAGCACAACCGTATGCACAAACCCACAAAATTTCACTTGACAATCTGTAACCAATCTCACAAAATCCTCAAAAATATAAACCCCAATATACTTCATAAACTCTAAAGTCTCCCAAAACAACTCTGACTTTCCAAAGCTCTTACAAACTCAACTTTTATCCAAATCATTCAAAACCAAAACACATACAGACTTCCTCAAGTTTGTCTTCTAACCCCACTCTCCGATTTTAAAAAAGACCCCGGATCCGCCATAGGCACGTGGTTTTGTGCCTTGGGGTCTGGTTTCGACCCAGGTTCTTAACTGGCCCTTTCCGGGTATCAACTCTTATAATTTTGAGGTAAATTTCTTTAAAACCTACTCTTAACTCCTTATTGAACATACTTATATCAATTATTTTTCTAATCTACTTTATTTTATCATATTTATGGCTTTACAAAGTAAGTAGAAATCCCTTTTATAAAAGGCAGCATTAGCACCTTTTAATTTTTACTACCTCCTTGTCTATTATCTATTTTTCTAAGATAAAATAATTTTCTCAAATATTTCCATTTGAGCTCTTCTATAATATAATCACTCCTTCCCTCTTTCACCTAGTGGTTGTATTACTACACGACAGCGATCAAGGATTTACAATACGCGTTGGGAAGAGCACTTTCTTAGCTACACTTTTTATGTACAAATAGATAAAATCCAAGCAAGGATGAAGGAGATATTGGGAGTTGAAGTCAGTGCCTGTGAGCTAAGGGTAGTAAGTGATCCTACTTAACTAGTGGTTATATTTTGAGCTATATCTTAAATAATTTGATAGATTTTTGGCTCAAAATTTTCAAGAGTGTATATGTTTATATCACAAGACTATGTACAAAAATTTTGTGGCATTAAGATTTTTGGTTTGTGAGGTAAAAGGAAAATAGTGCTCAGGTATCTCTGAGCTAGGGTTTTAAACACCTGCTAGGAATTTTGAGATATCGGACGATTGGAAACAAATTTACGATTGATTCTTTCTTATGGTGAAACTTAAAAAAATTATCTACACTTTGAAGTAAATTTTATAGAAATTGAATTGTTGGATCAAGAGTTATTAGACTCTAAAGACCAAGAAGAAATAATTCCTTGCGGGTGAATAAAGGTTTGAAGGATTTTTGTGGAAATTTGAGTCCTTTTTGTATAAACCTACTTGAATACAAGAGGTTTTATATACATAACTTTTCTTTTGTGAGGTTTTTATATTATTTGTCCTTTTATTGAGGACAAATCACTTGTTGAATTTTTGCCATTAAATTTCAAGTAAACTCTCTATAGTCAGGTACCTAGTGTATTCCCAGATAGAAGGCCACGTCATATGACAACGCCTAGCGACAATAGGGACCATGCGGTTGGACATCTCAATACCCCAAATTCATCAAGGTCCCTTTCTCTCAGCTCAACCTTTTCATTGCTTTACAATATCTTTATTTCTTGGTATTTAAAAATTACAAATCGATGTTCTACTAGACTCAAGAGCATGTGCTTGCTTTTTAGATGAAGAGTTTTCCAAGCTTCACAAATTTCCTCTTGTGAAGAAATATAAGCCTGTCCATATAGAAGTCATAGATGGTCGACCTTTGTCTTTTGGCAATGTTACTCATGAAACTAAACCATTGAAGATACATCTTAAAAATCATGAAAGTAGCATTGTGTTTAGTATTATCAAGACCCCTTCATGTCTAGTCATTTTAGAACTATCTTGGCTTAATAAATATAATCCATTGATAGATTGGAGGTTGCAGAAAGTGACATTTCCAACAAAACCCTTAATGGTGGAACTTGCCAAGATAATATCTAGAAACAAACCCTTGTTTATAGGAAAGAAGCCAAGTATAATACATCTCTTGTCATCTTTGTAATGCTAGCTCAAAAAGATGCAACTCCAACTTTGATTATTCTGGAGCAGTATGAAAAATTCAAGGATATCTTTGAAAAGAAGAATACTAATATGCTACTAGAGCATCGACTATATGATTATATTATAGATCTCCAAGAGGAAATACAATCACCATTTGGCCCAGTCTATAATTTATCATAAGACGAGCTCTCAGCATTGAAGGATTACATTGAAGAAAATCTTATAAAGAACTTCATTCGACATTCTAAATCTCCAGCAGGTGCACCTATCCTCTTTGTGAAGAAGAAAGATGGCTCATTACGAATGTGCATGGATAATTGAGGCTTGAATAAGATCACTATGAAGAATCGATATCCATTACCACTAATATCCGGATTTTTGGAGCAAGTTGGTGAAGCCAAAATATACATTAAGATAGATCTTCATGGAGCTTACAATCTTGTACAAGTAAAGACGGGAAATTAATAGAAGACAACGTTTCAGACAAGGTATGGATATTTTGAACATAATGTCATGCCTTTCGGATTGACCAATACACCAATTATATTTCAACATTTGATGAATGATATTTTTCGAGAGTATTTGGATAAATTTGTTGTTTGTTATCTTGATGACATTTTGATATATTTCAAGAATGTTCAAATTGAATATAAAAACTTTGGAATGCGAGATTATATGCCAAATTAGAGAAATACGTATTCCATCAACCCAAGGTAGAATTTCTTGGTTATATTATTTTGGACGAAAGATTGTTGATGGATCAAAAGAAGGTTAAAGTAGTAATGGATTGGACAGTACCAAAGACGGTACGGAATGTGCAATATTTTTTTGGATTTGCCAACTTCTATCGTATTTTCATCAAGAACTACTCACAAATTACAGCCCCATTAATGCGGTTGACATCAAAGGAGAAACTTGAGTAGAGTACCCGAGTACAAGAGGCTTTTCAAGAGTTAAAGTCGGCATTTACGACAACTCCTATCTTGGTACATTCCAACTTTACAAAGGCCTTCTATTTCGATACAGATGCTTCTGACTTTGCGCTAGGAGCTGTATTATCACAGATAGGAAAGGATAATAAACTTCATCCGGTCGCGTTCTACTCAAGGAAGTTTTTGGCAGCAGAAATCAACTATGAAATTCATGATAAGGAGCTGCTTGCGATAGTTGATTCTTTTGAAGAGTGGCATCATTTATTAGAAGGTACTTCACATCTGGTGATTGCATATATAGATCACAAGAATTTAGAATATTTTATAACAGCTCAAGTTTTGAATCGTCGCCAAGCTCGGTAGAACATGTCATTATCCCGATTCAACTTCATCATCATATATCAACGAGAAAGGCACCAAGGATTATCGGATGCATTATTGAAGAAATCATATTTAGGACCCAAGGCTGGAGATGCAATATTTGATCAGCAGTGTACAACTTTATTACAACCAGAATGGTTTTGCCTCCACACCACCTCCATGATCATGCCAATTGATATTGATTTTTTAAAATAAGTCCGTGGAGCATCAGTTGTGGACTCATTAGTCTTAGATGTGAAGCAGCGCTTTGACAAAGACAAGTTCAAGATTGAGGACGGATTATTATATTTTGAAGATCAATTGTATATTTTGGAAGGACCAATTCGACTTCATATTCTTAAATCTCAATATAACTTTCGAGCCGCAAATCACTTTGGATTCAATAAGACAATAGAGCTTGTTTCCTAAGACTTTTGGTGGCCTCAAATGTAGAAGATAGTGAAGAACTTTGTGCTATCATGTGACCTTTGTTCAAGATCAAAGAATCCTCAACATCGCCCTTATAGGCTTTTACAACCTCTCCCAATTCTAAAGAGACCGTGGTCTTTAGAATCTATGGACTTCATCACAGATTTGCTACCTTCTGTAACAATTGATGCTATCTACGTGGTGGTAGATTGGTTTACAAAGATGGCACATTTTGTTCCATACAAAAAGATAACTTGTGGTGAAGAAACAATAAGATTATTTATTGATAATATATATTGGTATCATGGTTTACCGGATGACATTATTTTGGATTGAGGGCCTCAATTTATATTGAAGTTTTGGAAGTCACTTTTTGACATATTGAGGATAGATATCAAAGTCTTTTCTGCCTTCCATCCTCAAACCGATGGTCAAACAAAGCGAATCAACCAAGTCTTGGAGTAATATCTATGATGTAGAATCAACTATCAATAAGACGATTGGACTATATATCTACCATTGGCAGAGTTTGCGTACAATAATTCGGTCCATGCCTCAACCCAACAAACACCTTTCTTTGCAAATTATGGATATCATCCAAAACTTAATTTATTGAGTAAATCCAAAGATGAAAATTCAGCAGCTGAAGACCTTGCAAAGCATTTAATGGAGATCCAGACCACCTTGAAGCTTTAGTTATAGGTAGCTCAAGACTCGTACAAAGCTTCTACAGACAAATTTTGAAAGGATTCTCCTACTTTTTAAAATGGAGATAAGGTTTGGCTCTTGCGATGAAACATCAAGACCACTTGACCTTGCAATAAGTTGGATTATAGGAAGTTGGAACCATTTTACATTCAAGAGCAAATCAATCCGGTGGCTTATCGGTTGAAACTACCCACATCCACAAAGGTACATCTAATCTTTCATGTTTCTCTTCTAGAAGCTTATAGCGAATCAACTTTACCAAGGTGGATATAGCCACCACCACCTTATATTGAAATTGAGGACCATATGAAATATGAGGTGGTATAAGTCCTTGATTCACGATGGAGATGGAAAAAGTTGGAGTATTTAATTCACTAGCGTGGCTATGATATAAACAAGCAGACTTGGGAGCCAACAAAAAATGTAACAAATGCGCCGCAAAAGGTACAAAAATTTCATCAACGATATCTTGATAAATCAAAAGTCAACTACTCACAAAATATGAAGATGAAGCCTTCTCCAAAGGAATGTATAAGTAGGATCCAAGTCTTATCAAAATATAACTTGTTGCGTTTTGCTTTCTTATAATATCAAGATATCTAATTTCAGGGTATATTTAGATATGGCTAGTAGGAATGAGGATACTGCACTAATGATACCATCTCAATTAAGTAGCTCACGGCATCGACTTTGAGATGAAGAATTAGAAGAACCAAGAAGACGTCAAAAAATATCAAATAGCAGGTTACTCGTGATTGTCTGTGAAGCTAAACCAGCTCACGAAGGTGGTGGTGAAACAATATTTTCAGGTCGCTTCTACAATGAAGACACAAAAGTTCAAGTATGGTCTCAAGTAGAAGGTGTTGGTCATTGCCGCTAGCCATAAGAATCCATGAATTATTTACCTTGTGAAGGACAACTGGAGTATATTGCAGAGACTGTGCACCAAATCTTTGATTTTCTACGTTTGTGAGCATACATCTCAAATGGCTTCTCGGAGACCTCAAAGCTAGAGGAGGAGGTGATGTCAAGGACATACTTATCAGAACCTTTTAAAATATTCTAAAAGATTTTTAGAACTCTTTAAAACCTCCCAGAACCTTCTAGCATCTTTCAAGTAGATAGAAGTTGCTGGAGAAGCTTTCTAGTTGGTAGAAGTTGCTTGAAAAGCTTTTTAATTGGTAGAAGTTACTTAAGAAGCTTCCTAATTAGTAGAAGTTGCTTGAAAAGCTTCCTAGTTGGTGGAAGTTGCTTGAAAAGCTCTCTAGTTAGTGGAAGTTGCTTGAGAAGCTTCCTAGGTATGAGTATATATTGGAGTTAAGGTTGAAGAGTTCTTCAATCTTGACAACACATCTCTTGGACCTCTAGCTCACCTCTTTGGTGTTATTTTTTATACTCATCTGATTAATCTAGTTCTTGCCAGTTCTTCTTGAACTTCTTCTTTAAACTTCTAGTCTATATTCTATGTCCGTGACAGTAGTTTTTATAGCCTTCAATTGAACAAAGTAAAGATGATACAATTTTAATGCCAAGTACGACCTTGATTGGAGCCATTAGAAGCAAGATCCAACCATGCAAGTCTCGATTCTAATACTCAAGCTTTAGTGATATTGCTTGAACTTAGAAAGATGAATCTTTTTAAGCTTGAAATCTTGTTTAGAGGATGTTTTGAAGGCCACAATAAAGATCAGATCCTTAGATGGGATATTTTAAAAATAAAAATACTAGCTCAAGGCCATAGGCAATTTGTTCGAGGATCAATAGAACCTATTGTCTAACAACGGAGAACAAAATTTATAACTTTATTAATACAGTGTATTCTCAATTTTTTATATATGTAGAAAGATTGAGCTCTTATTGGAACTCATTACTAGAGAAGAGGGTGATATTAAGAATATATACTTTGAAGATTTATAGAACCTTTTAGAACATTCTAGAATTTTTTAAATTAGTAAAAGTCAGTTAAGAAGCTTCCTAGTTGGTGAAAGTAGCTCAAGAAGCTTCCTAGTTAGTAGAAGGAGCTTGAGAAGCTTCCAAGTCGGTAGAAGCTATTTAGAAAGCTTCTTAGTTTGAAAAAAGTCACTCAAAAAACATCTTAGACAGGGATATATATGGAAGTCAAGGCTGAAGAGTTCTTCAATCTCGACAATGCATCTCTTGCAGTTTTATCTCACCTTTCTTGATATTGTTTATATACTCATTTTCTTAATTCTATTCTTTGTCGATTTCTTCTTTAAACCTTTTTTTTAGTTCAAGTCTCTTATTTTATATTCTTGTGTCTTTGATAATACTCATAAAACTTGTGTATTTTTTATAAAATATGAAATAAAGCTTTTATTAATTATTACTTATAATTTAAAAAGAAATGTAAAGAATGAATATGGGCATCCATTTATTATAAAAGCTTTAGCTAAAATTTGTAATAAAAAAGTGTAAAAACAATCTTAATTATTACCATTTGTATTATGGACTAATTGTACAATATATAACTCAATGATAGAATATATGCCAATAGAGCTCATAACAAGTCAAAAATCTATCATGTCAATTGAAAAATATTATTTTTTTTGTTTTTATTTTTATTTATTAATAATATTATTTTTTAACATATATGATAAGTTTTATGTATTAAAGTAAATTTAATATATTTTTTATTTGTTTATTAAGTGATTTTTTATGTAATATTATTATTTATAATTTTAAATAATATTTGATTAGTTTAATTCTAATATTAGTATTATTTGGTGGTTTCTTTAGATTAATTATCACTTCCAAAGTATAAGAAGTGGAGCTTCTCTTCAAGACTTCATGACTTCTCTTCTTATAATTTTTTAATTGAGGGTCTATTTTTAGTAATTGAAAGATTTAATCACCTTCTCTATCTCTTGTATCTCTTTTTTTCACAAGTGAAGAAGGATTGAGTAGGTAAGAAATCTATCTTCTTTCCTTATAAATTTCATATTGGTGGTAATTCTCTAGTAATAGAAAGATTTCATCACCCTTTCTACTTGTCATATTCTTTTTTTTAACAAGTATGGGATAGAAAAGGATTTTTCAATGATAAATTAAAGAATTTATTCTATTAACAAAATAAAAATAAGATTGACAAAAAAAAGAATTAAAAAATAAAAATAAAAATAAAAATCAATTATTTAAGACTCTATATTTCTAAGGTAAGTCATCTCTCAAGCAATTTTATAAATTTCTAATTTATCAAAACTAACATAAATTGTGGGATGAGGAATAAGAAACAAAAATAAAAAGAAGTGGCATTTGAGAAGCTAAAATCTAAGAATTAGAGCTAAAAATTAGAATATAGAATCTTGAAAGAAGATGCACAAGAGATGGATCTACAATCTCTTTTGTAGATATGGATGTAAGAGGTAGATAGAATCTTTAATCTTTTAATTTTAAATCCTAAGTCTTATTTAAAATATTTAAACCAGATTGATTAGGGAGACATTATATGTTTATAAGCCGTTGTTAACAAATGCCAAGTTGATTGGACATGCAACAAGGTGAGTTCTTCTTTAAATTGGTTTGAATTGATTGCAAAGAATTTTTTTTGTAATATGACCTTTGTCATTAATTGTTATAGTGGATAATTTTCTAAACAACTTTTATATGAAAAAATAAAAAAATAAAAAAAAAAGAATTTGGAGTCCTTATCATATCAAAATAATTTTTTTTTTCAAATTATTATTAATTAGAGTCACTCCCACATAGGATCACACTATATAGTAAATAAAATTAGAAAAAATATTACTTGGGATGATATTCAAATAAGCATTCCTTCTTAAATTGCTTCTATTTTTCTTTCCTTCTTTGTTGATAGATATCTTAAATGAATTATAGGTAGATGGCCAAAATATTTTAATTTGATTTTATAGGGATTAGTATGTTAAAACTATGAGTCTAGGTGAACATTATATCCATAGTCATGCTAGATGCATCATTTTACTAGATCTAAACAATCTAAATTAGTTCCATCTATAGAAAATCCAAAAAAGTCCATTAAAAAATCTATTCCAAAATTTAAAAGAATCAAGGTCCAATAATTGAACAAACAAGAGATACCTACATCATCATAAGAAATATTTGTTATTAATCTATTAAAATTCAATCCTAATTAAATAATAGAAAAAGAAGAATTAGACTTAAAATCTCTTAATTCTTTTATAGAAATAAATCAAAAAGGAAAAGAATCAAGATCTAATTTTCTTTCAATGGATCATAAAAGAGAAGCCTCTCCAAATCTTATATTCATAAATCCCTTGGTCCAGCCAAGAGATTTGTCCATTGTAATTCCTAAGGGATTGCAAGCAATTTCTATGCCTCACAATCTTCCAATCTTTAAAGAAACTAGAAACAATAATCTATCCACATATATACAAAGGTTTATGGAAATTCTCACAACATGCTTAATTACTAATCTAAGATATTATCTAATATGATTTTTGAATATATTAAAAGATAGAGCCTACAAATGATATAGAAACCATCCCTCTTAAATATTCAAAAATTAGAATATGCTTATGGAGGCATTTCTAGAGAAATTTAGATCAAAAGTAGAACAAAGTAATGTCCTTTCTTCTTTGAAATAAAAAAAAAGGAAAAAAATAACTATATATATTAAATAATTTAAATTAGTAGTTACTAAATTTATAAAAATACTTCTCACAAATAATATTCTTATCTATTTTTTAATCCAAGGATTTAATAGTAAAATTATAATTAAAAAAATATTAAAAAATCAACCAAAAAATCTATAAGATACTAAATAAATAATATGGATTATTAAAAACATTGATAAACAACAAGAATGGATGTGGAGGAAAGAAGATTACAAAATTCCTTATTTTATTTCTATCTATGCTTAAAATGTTGGAAGCACCAAAAAAAATCCTCATGGATTGATTGATAATCATTTCCAATCAATGAACCATTATCTCTTACCCTCAAAGTTAAATCACTGCCTAACCTCCCAAAACTTACATATCTAGAAGATAGAAATAGGTGAAGGAAGAATTCAAAAATGAAGTCCTTCAAAGCCAAAAGGGATTTCAAAATGAGCTTGCATACCAAATGCAAGCAATGTAAGAACAATGATTTTATTAATTAAAAGTCAAAATTTCAACTAAGCTTTACTACATATAGAATCAGATAGGCACAATTCATAATTGTAATATATTCAATGTAGCCAATCGGGCTACACTAGTCAATTTTGCTCTACTCCGCAAGGTTATCAATAAAATCTTGCATGGCAATAATCTTATATTTCCTTTTATAGAATGTAAGTTAATATAAGATCTAATTCTCACTTATAAAGCTATGGTTATTCTAATCAAGGTTTTATAAACCAACCAAGAGAAAAGCAAGAAGTATATCACCTTTGTAACAAAAGACATCCACTTGGTAATTGTTGGATAGAAAATAGAATTATTTGTGCAAATTGTAGGAAAAACCATCCTACAAACGTATGTGAATAAACTACTAAGATAGTCCCCTTGAATTTCTTATAAGAAAATTATCATCAATAAGTTGAAGATCATTTGAAGGGGGCAAGAAATCAAAGTTTTGACAATACTTTTAAACCTCTTAATCTATTCTATGATTGTAATAATAATTGTTAAAATCAACATCTTTCTTAAGATTTAAATACTAAGAAGGGATTCATCCTTCTAAACACTAGTCACTCTTAACATGGTTAATAACATGATGGTTAAGGCTCTTAAGATAAAAGGTTTGTAAATCAGATCAATAATAGAAAAATTGGAGAACAAGCTTCTATCTCCTCTATAATAATCCAGCATGTATTTTTTGAATTAAATTTGATTATGCACAAATTCTTCTAATCCAAGGTGCAAATACCACCTATGATGCTAACCTTGATATTTATAACAAGGTCTAGGTATATTAGCCCTCCTCTTCCTATTTCAATTGATAATAAAAATAATTCAAAAGATTCTTCTCATTTTTTAGATTTAAATGAATCTACAAAAAAAACAATGACTAATATTAAAGATTTTAAGGAATTATCTTAAGCCTTTGAATCCAAACTAAATAGATTGCTATGAACCTTAAAGAAAAATATCTAAACACAAGAATTTTCTTCTAAAGAAAAATAGAAAGGATCTAAAATTTCCAATCTTGAATTTAATCCTTCAACTCAATTTAAAAGCAAGAATTAGATCAAATCATATGACTTTTGGGAGGATTTAAAAAAAATTAAGATGTATATTATTATTGATCAATTATTAGAAGTTTTTTTTTTATTAATAAGAATGAACTTTAAAATAAGCTTTTTTATTAAAAGATAATAAAGATCCAAAGTAAAATCCCAACTCATGTTAGAATAATTTAAGGGGCACAAGATGTGGAGGCCATTGACTTGGAGGTGTTTATAGTAGATAAAATCATATTTTATACTATTGTGAATAGAAGTAGTAGTAGTTATGTCAATGAAAACAATAGAAAAATTAGGATTTAATATTAGTGGATTATCTCTTTTTATAATTAATATGATTAATCAAAGCAAAGATACACCTCTGAAATAAATTAGTGGTTGTAAGATAATGACAAGAGATGAAGAATATTGCTTTATTTTTTATATGATTTACATACATTCTAATAAAAATTTATATCTATTACTTTTAAGTAGACCCTAATTAAAAATAGTTAATATAAAAATTGATTGGAGAAGTAAAAGGCTCTATATCATCTATGGACTACCAAAAAATTTAACTAAAATCCTTATTCAATCCAAAGAATTGTTTTTAGCCAAAATCTCAACTCACTCTTTAAAAGATGAGATTTTAAGTCCACAATCATAGAAGGAATTCAAAAAGAAGGTTAGATTTGCTAATTTGGTAGAAAAGAAGGAAATTCACTTGAGTATGGTCTCATCAATTCCCTTAGGATGTATGGGCCTTAAACAATACAATTGGAAAGATGATGGAGAATTCATCTAATGGTTAAAAAATCATCCTACTTCAAATATGGATGAACTTATAAGTATTAATTTCATAGATGGTTTTACGACTTAGCAAAACCATAAAAAAAAATCAATTATGCAACCTTAGTAGATGTCATTAATTATAAAATATCTTTGGAATAAACCTTAGTAGTATTCAAATTTATGAATTAAAAATTTTAATTAAAAAAATATAACCTTATTCCACCTTTATAATTAAAACAAATTTTTAGTAGTCTTACGGTTGGAAATGATGTGGCCAACTATCCATAAATATCAAATGATTGTTATAGAGGATCCATAAAGTACTTTCATATGTATAATCTTGATTACGAATTCATAGATATGTCTTTAGAAAATAAAGATTCAAAACTAATCAAAGTTGGAGTTCAATTGATAAAAGATGAATTGTTAAGTTATAAATTGTTAATTATAGAATATAAGGATGTATTTGCTTGGTCTTACAAAGACCTCAAGGGCATATTTTCCAACATAGTCCAATATTATATTCTGCTTCTTCCTAATTTGATTCCATGAGATAAAAGAAAAGAAGAATAAATCCTAATTTATAATTAATTATCAAAGTCAAATTAGAAAAATTCCTCTAAATTAGATTTATTCAATCCATAGAAATTAGGTTTCACTAATGGTATTAGTTAAAAAAAAGAATAAAAAACTTTGAATATGCATAGACTATAAAAAATTTAACAAGTGCATTAAAAAGGATGTATTTTTTCTCCCACTTAAAAATATCATTTTAGAAGAAGTAACTAAGTACAAATTATATATATATATATATATATATAGATAGATATTTAGATTACAATCAAATTTCTATAATCTCAAAAGATTACCACAAAACAAGCTTTACTACACATCTTGGGGCACTTTCAACTATGTGATCATGCCTTTTAGACTTTGCAATGCTTCTTTGACATTTCAAAAAACAATATCATATGTCTTCTCAAACTTATTACACAAATTAATGACAGTGTTTATTGATGATTTTAGCACCTAATCTTCTAAGACAACACATCATAATTATATAAGGTCTTATTTTTAAAGGTATAGAAAAGCTAGGATTACTTTAAATCCTGATAAAATATTCTTAGCAATTAAAAGAAGAATCCTACTAAAACATATAATATCAAAAATTGGTAGAAAATCAGATCCATAGAAGATCAAAGTGATTGTAGAATTAAATCCTCTTTAAATAATAAAAAAAATATAAAGAACCTTGAGGCATATTGGATAGTATTGAAAAGTGATATACAACTATGCTACTATCTTTATGCTTATTATTAGACTTCAATAAAAAAATATGAAGTTTAAGTAGAATAAAAAATGCCAAGAGGCATTTAATATTCTTAAAACAAAGCTTAAGACGTACCCTGTTATAAGACCACCAAATTAATCATTACCTTTCTATGTGCTTTGTGATGCTTTGTCTATGGCGGTAGGAAGTACTTTGTATTAAGCAAGTAGAGAAAGAGGCAAAGACTATCCCATTGCCTTTGTTAGTAGACAATTAAATCCTATGGAAAGAAATTACACTACCATGGATCAAAAATGCCTCATCATGGTTTTTTCATTAAGAAATTCAAATATTACTTCTTTTTAAATCCAATAGTATTTTTTGTAAATCACATGGTAATTAAGTATCTTATTAATAAGGCAGAATTGAATAGTAGATGCTTCTACTAGAAGAATTTGATTATACAATAGAATACAAGCTAAGGAAGATGCACATGTAAATCAATCACTTATGTAGATTATCAAAACAAATAGATGAAGTTCCAATTGATGATATCGTAATAGATGAAAGTTTATTAGTTATTTCAACCACCCCTACTTGGTACAAATTAATTATCAAATTTTTAACCATCCAAACCTTGCCTTCTCATTTATCTAAAATAGAACATTAAAAGATCCAAATTAATAATAGATATTTTACCATAGTTGGTGGCAAATTATATTGATATAAAATAGATGGAATGTTAAGAAAGTGTGTGATAGAAAAAAAAATTCCTACAATTTTATTGGCATGCTATAATAGTATGTATAAGAATCATTTATTGGGGGCATTGATGGGACAAAAGATCCTTAGAATTGGCTATTACTAGCCCGCTTTATTCCAAGATGCCCATAGGTATACTAAAACATGTGATGCATATCAAAGATATGTTAGAAATAACCTTCAAATGAACATACCTCTATATATGTTCTTATCTTTAATCCTATTTTAAAAATAAAAAATTGTGAGCTAAAATTCTTCTCTATCCACTTTAAGAGGAAAAAATAACTACACAATAAATTCAAAAGGTAGTAGAGACTAATTATGTGATTAATTTAATGGTTGATTAATTAATCCAATAATTATAGTTTCAATTCTTTAGATAATGCCTTCCAAGCAATGGTTACCATTTAATTTAACTTAGAACAAGTAATAAAAAAATAAAATAAGAAAAGAAAGAATTAGATAGAAATAATAAAATAGAATAATTAGATGAAAAAAATTGGATAGAACAAGACAGCTAGATGAAAACAATACTAATAGATGAAAATGACACTATTGGATAAAAACAACACCATTAGATGAAAACCAATATAATTGGATGAAAAAAGAGGTAATTGGATGATTTATAGTACTATTAGATGGAAATCGGTACAATTGGATGAAAATAGAGGCAATTAGATAATAACAACGTTGTTGAATGGAAATAGACATAATGGATGAGAATAGAAGTAACTAGTTGAAAACAATACTAATGGATGAAAATCAATAAAATTGGATGAAAATAGGAATAATTGGATGATAACAAAACCATTAGATGAAAATTAGTAAAATTAGATAAAAATAGATATAATTAGATAAAAATTAGTATAATTGGATGAAAATAAAAGCAACTGGATGATAATAGTATTGTTAGATAGAAATTGATATAACTAGATGAGAACAAAGATAATTAGATGATAACAATGTCATTGGATGAAAACTAGTAAAATTAGATGAGAACCAGCATAATTAGATGATAATAGTATATTGGATGAAAATTGGTACAACTAGATGAGAACAGAGGCAACTGAATGGTAACAGCACGTTGGATGGAAACCGGCGCAATTCTAGGGTAAAGTAGCAGCAGCAGCAAAAAAAACCTCCCAACTTCAAACTGTCATAACTTTTGTATTTCAACTCCAAATTTGATGATTCTTTTATCTAATCTTACTAATTTTTTCTCCCCTACACAATGAATATGTCTAAATAAGAAAATAATTCTATTAATAATGAGCTCCAAGAGGACCAGCAAGGATATAAAACAACAACTAACAATACAAGATTATGACAAACAAAACAATATAACTCTAGGTGCCTCATTAGGTTGTCCTTACCAAGGGCTCAAAACAAAGGTGTGAGAGAGAGAATGCTAGATAGATAGATTGATGGAGAAATTGATTGAAAAAATGATGATGAACAAGGCTTTAAGAGGGTCTTATATACCCAAGTCTTCAAGCCATTTATCAACAATTATCATTGTCGATAATTTACAAGTAACAATTAATTTGGGAGTAAGTGGTATAACTTGTATGTCACTTTATCTTATTCTAAATATTTCTAACCACCAACTATTATTTTTAAAACCACTTGTCATTAAGAGGTCAACCTACACCTTCCACGATCTCCAACTAATATTATTTATAGAGAGGACCAATGGTTGGCATCTATTTGCTACAAGGTGATGACAAATCATCATAGATATCAATCAATAGATAAGTTTTAATTCTTAATAATTTAATAAAACTTATGTATAATAACTTATTAACTTACTAATAGAAATATTAATTTTTAAGAGGAATTTATTAGGAACCAACTTGATTTGTTGTCAACTTGATTTGTTGAAGAGTAGAATAGCTCTCCATCTTCTTCCTTCACCATTACTTGTGGCTTCAAGAGCAAAGTAATTCTCTATCTTCTTCCTTCACCATCTCTTGTGGCTTCAAGAGTAGAATAATTCTTTATCCTCTTCCTTCACCATCTTTTATAGCTTCAAGAGTAGAATAACTTTCCATCACTTTTTCACCATATTCCAACTACAACTAACTTTATATTTTCTAATAACTTCATTTCAAATAAGAAAAAATATATATTTTTTTAATCTAATTTTTATAATTAGATTCTATTTAAAAAATTGATAATTTAAGGCCTTGATATATAATTTAGACAAAAAACTCTATTTTTTTATAATTAACAAATTAATAATATTATATCTTATCAAAATATTAAAAATTAATTAAATAAAATTTTGATGCATAATTTAGGACTCACAAGAATAAATCATATTAAAGAAGTTCATCCTAATTCTATTAGTAGAATAAAATATATAGTACTATCAACCAAGTACCTTACTAAGTAGGCTAAGGCAAAGGCACTTAAGACTAACAATGCTAAGCAAGCAACCAAGTTCCTTTATGAACAAATTATTACTAGATTTGAATGTCCAAAAATCCTAATTAGTGATAGAGACAAGTATTTTTTGAATGAAGTGATAGAAGACTTGATCTCACGGTTTAAAATTAACCATAGAAAGGCTACTTCTTATCACTCTCAAACCAATGGGCATATAGAGAGGATGAATCGAATCTTAGTCAATATCCTTAAAAAAATCATAATGACTTTTAAATGGTATGATGTTGTAATATGTTTATGTAATAAAAATATAAACAAGAATGGTTTTTCAATTAATATTCAATCAACTTGATTCAATAAGAATTCAAGATAGTTAAGAAAGGTTTTATAAAAGCCTCTTAGATTATTTTCTTGTCTTAATAGCCAATAGATAAGAATTAGTCATTAATTTTTTTTTCTAGGTTGTAAAAATTCTTTTATTATCTTAAAAAAGCCATAAATTGATAAAAATATAAATAAAAGAGATATATAATTGATATGGTTGATAATAGAATTAAATTGATAATAAGATTGGATTTAAAAGTTCCTAAAAAAGGTTGGATTGTTACCTAAGGATCAACCATTTGTAGGACAAGATTAAAATCAAATATTTAGCAATTAAAATAGCTATCAAGGAGAAAGTATGGAGTTATTTGGAGATTAATGATTAGAATTTGAAAGCTAGATTTAAGCTCATTATAAAAGTATAAGATTTATTTTCATAAGTTTTATAATGACTTTGCAATTGTTATTCAAAATTAAGATTTATATTAGTGATTTGGATTTTATGCAATAAAATTAGGACTAGCACTCTTAGCCAATTTTTACAATTGGTATAATATTTGTAATTAAAAAATAAATAATACATGGTTGATCAGATGTATCATAAGCGTATTAAATTTTATGATAATTTAATAGTGTGGTTAGGAGATATTTGATCATTAGTACAAGGAGGTACCAGAAGTTGGCAATTTGGGATTGTTTAGGGTTTTTACAATATCTAGAGATCTATTTGTCAAAATAAGGTGAAATTTAGAATAGCGTTAGAAGACTTAGAAATCAAGCTATATACCAATTTTAAGCTAAAGTTAATAGTTGGAGAAAGAAAAATCACTATTGGAACATTTGTATCAATTTTCAAGTTGGTAGCCAAGTGGCATTAGTGCAAATTTTGGATGTATTTTCACAATCTATAAGCTGGATTAGGCTGAAATTTTTTTAAGCATATAAAAGACTTATGGTGACATTTGTTTACAAAATTTTGTATTAAGTAGATAGTCAAATTAAGAGTTAAAGTTTAGTAAAGCTCACTAAGTAGGATTAGGGCTTGCAAAGAAAAATTGAAGTTATCTAATTATGAAAGTAACAAGGCAACTTGAATTTGTGTATGGTTGAAGTTATCAAAAAAAAAAATTTTGAATACTTTGTATTGATGTTAAGTATTTTTTAATTGAAATTCAAATTACATTCTTCTAATATGGATGAAACCTATTAGGATTTCTTGCATACTTGTAAATCATAATTTCACCTTCCACAACCAGGTATTTGATGCATTTTCAAATAAAATAATACGTAATACAATATAAATGGTGAATCCAATATGAATGTTTGGAATAGAAGGTGTTGGATTTTATTTGTAGTTATTTGGAATTGATGGCACAAGAAGTCAAAAAAGTTGAATTTGGAATTTTTGATAGAACCTTGGATGGCGTTTTAAGTGGATCTTCAAGTGGAGCTTCAAGGGGATTTTTTATTGGTAGACTAGATATGTACTTGGATCCAAATACTTCAAATATGTTTCAAGCATTTATATTATTTATGCAAGAACAATAGGACAATGATTCCAAAGAGGCTTTGGCAATCAAAGCATTATAAGTAATGGTTAATAAAATTGACTAGTTTGATAGAAGAGATATTTTTAAGTATTTGAAATGTTATGTGCGGAAAATGGAATTGAATTGTGTTTTTGAAAAGGAGATGATTCTATTATTTGAACTTGCCACAATGCCAAAGATAAAAAAAATACATATAAGATCAATTATAGGATAATTTAGAAGTTCTTGGGAAACATTCTCCCAAGCATTAAAGAATGAATATTTCTTGAAAGACTTTGATTGAATCACTAAGAAGTCATTTTAAAAATGGATTGAGTATCTTAATAAAAAATTACAAGCTATAGAATTATTAAAAGAGTTTCAAAGGCAATATTCTTAATAATTAAAAGTGGAAAAGATAATATTGGAACCAAATAAGGTTGAATTGTTTCTTCAAGCACTTGATGGAGAATTGCAAGAGAAGTTAGAAATTCTTTTTAAGAATAAAGAAGAGGATGAAGAATTGACAACAAAATAAAAAGAAGTTGAAGATGTAATGGAATTAATTATAAAAAAAGATAGGAGAAAGGATAGGATTGATATTCAAAAAATTGTGTAAGTACCTAAAATTCAAGTGCCTACTTTACGGTCAAGAATATCTACTATCTAATCTTCAATGATTACATCAAAGAAAGAAAATATGAAAATTGAGGAAATTATACATGGGATATACAATCTTCAAATCAAACTTACAAGGCTTAAGGAAAAGACTTCTACAATAAATTTAAAGACTACTTCTAAATAAGAATATGTGCAAAGATGTATTAAGTGTGATGATGATTCTTATTTTCAAAAAGATTGTGGTAAATTTAATGAAATGGTGCAATAAGGCATTATTTTTTGAAAAGATGGAAAAATGGCATTAAAAGATATTAGTGATTTTTTCCAAATCAACTTTGATAAGAAAGATATAAAAATATTAATTAACAATTATTTGGCAATAAATAGGATTACAGCAGTAGAAGTTATACATTATGGTGCTAGGATAGATAATGATGGCAAACAAGATTTTTCTTGAAATATTGAATCAAATAGACTTTGATCTTCTACCATTTCTACAATGTATAAAAAAAAGATTCCATAAAAGCTTTATTGAAGATTATTGCAATAATTTGTGGAATTACACATTGAAAGGATCCTATACAAGCTTTTTCAATGCATACCTATATTGCTTAGAGCCAACATAAAGCTTTAATTGAAGAAAAGAGAGACGAGATTTTAATGACATAAGAAAAAAAAAATCTTCTAAGAGATAGATTTGAGAAAACAAGGCTCATAAAATGGCTTTACAAGAGTTATCAATGGAAGATGATTCAATAGTATTAAAAAAAAATATCAAAAGATATAAAAAAGAAAGGTAAGTCGACAACTTACAAACTATTCTTTGATATTGAAGCAACAATAGATTCAAAGTAATAAGAAAAAAGAGATTTCAAGTCATTATACTCAAAAGCACTGAGTTAAAGCAACTACAAAAGATATTAGTAAAGATTGAAGATATAGATGAACTGATTGTTGCTTTAATTAATTACAATTTAGAGATAAATCTTATATCCAAGGATCTTTATATGAAGAAAAGATGGCCAATTGATATGGAATATGGATGGATAATATGGATAGCTAATAATATACAAGATAAATTATATAATACTTTTAAAGATGTAAAAATTTGGATTGGTATTATTGTAATGGAATAAATTTTTTTTATTCAAGATGCAACATCTTATCCTCTTATTTTGGGACAACCATATATTATTGCAACTCATGTAAAAATGAAGGTACTTGATGATGGTTCAGCTTATGCACAAATTCATAGTGAGGATGGAAGAAGGGCAATATAATTTTTGACTATGCCCTCAAATCATGAACAGAATTAAGACAAATTGAAAAAGAATCTATTGCCAAGGATTGTTAAAGAATTTAAAGATTTTTGAGGAGTACAACTATAAAGTGGGATTATAGCGGTACAAAAGGGGAGATACTCTTATAAGATGTAGGTGCCTTTGATATAGGATTTATCAACATTTTTGATAATAGAAGTATTATATATAAGAAGATTGAGGATTTAAAAAAAAATAAAAAAAAAAATAAAATATTATATATTATTAAAAAAAAATTATATGGATTAAAAATATTTAAAAATAATAAAAAAATTATTGGTATTTATGAAGAAAATAGATTGGAAAATCCTTTAAAATTGATTGCATCTATTGTATTAAGTGAAAAAGATAAAATTATACAAATTCATTCAAAAGAAGTTTGTCATATAATTGAATCTTTTCAAGCACCAAAGATTATAATTGAAACAAAATTTAAGATAGTAGATAAGAAGGTGAAACTTGTTGCTAGATCTTGGTTAGAATAGATAGAAGATATATTAAGGAAAAAAAACTTAAAGGATCCAAGGAATATTGGACACAAATTTACTAAAAAGACTTTTCAAGAATTGAAGATTGGTTCTCATGGTTCTTTATTGCTAAAAGAAATTTTGTATTTCAAAAAGATGCTAGCAAAATAAGATGAATCATTTGCCTTTGAATCTCATAAAATTGGGTGTATAGATCTAAATATTTTAATTTCAATAGTTATTTTTATTATATTATATATACCTTAGAATTTGAGACCAATTTCAATACTAAGGGCACATTTGCCAAGTTTGGTGGCCCTTAGTATTAAAAGAAAAGATAAAAATAAAGATTTTAGAGCCTTCTTTTGCACCATATTTTAATTGATGATTTATGGTGCTTAAGAAAATTAAATCATTACGATTTATTCAAGATATATAGCTAATAAATATAACAACTATTTGGAATATAAGAATTGGACCAATAGTAGATGAATTTCTTGAAGCATTTACAAGAAGGGCATTCTATTCTATGGATGCTTTGTATTCAGGCTATGACCAATTTCAACTTGTAAAAAAGAGTAGAGACATGACAATAATGAGAATATTACTTAGGCTAGTTAGAAAGTATATTCTTCTTTAAGGTGCTACTAATTCAGTTGTGCATATGATGAACAAGATGAACAAGGTGTTGAAGGATTTTATTCTTAAAAAGACTATGTCTTTTTTAGATGATATTTTTATTAAAAGATGCAAAAAAAAAGACAAAGATGAAACTTTAAATAAGAAGGGATATCTGTCACAGACACAAATTATACACTTGAAGTCTAAATAAGAAGTTCAAGAAGAACTGGTAGGAACTGGATTAATATCACGGACACAAAATATAGACTTGAAGTCTAAACAAGAAGTTCAAGAAGAACTGGAAGGAATTGGATTAATCAAACGAGTACAAAAACAACACCAGAGAGGTGAGCTAGAGCTCTGAGAGATGTGTTGTCGAGACTGAAGAACTCTTCAGCCTCGACTCCAATATATATTCCTACCTAGGAAGCTTCTCAAGTAGCTTCCACCAACTAGGGAGCTTTTCAAGTAACTTCTACTAACTTCTAGAGAGTTCTAAGAAATTTCTAGAATGTTCTAGAAGGTTTTAATAAGTATGTCCTTGAGAGTTCTAGAGAATTCTTGGAAACTTCTAGAATGTTTAAGAAGGTTCTAACAAGTATGTCCTTGACATCACCTCCTCCTCTAGCTTCGAGGTCTCCGAGAAGCCATTTGAGGTGTATACTCACAAACGTAGGAAATCAAAAATTTGTCGCATAGTCTCTGCAATATAGTCCAACTGTCGTTCAAGAGGCAGATGATTCATGGATCCTTGTAGCCACCGATAATGACCAATACCTTTCACGTGAGACCATGTTTGAACTTCTATATCTTCATTGTGGAAACAACCTGAAAATATCGCTTGGCCACTAATTGCATGAGCTGATTTGACTTCAAAGACAATTACCAGTGACCTGCTGCTTGGTATTCTTTGACATCTTCTTGGCTCTTCTAATTCTTCATCTCGAGGTCGACGTCATGAGCTACTCGATTGAGATGGTACCACTAGTACAGTATCTACATTCTCACTAGCCATATCTAAATACACCTTGATATTAGATATCTTGATACTATGAAATACAACAAATTATGTTTTGATGAGACTTGGATCCCTTTTCTATTCATTTCTCCAGAGAAGGCTTTATCTTCATGCTTTGTTAATGACCAGCTTTTGGTTTATTAGGATATCGTCAATGGAATTCCCGTGCGTTTTGAGATGCATTAGCAAGATTTTCAGCCGGTTTCCATAATCTTTTATTAATATCATAGTCGCTCTAATGTACAAAGTACTCTAATTTATTCCATCTTTGCCATGAATCTAGTATCCTTTCCACCTCATATTCTTCGTTGTTTTCAATATTTATACTAGGTGGCGGACATTACACTCTTCCAGGAAAAGATGATTCCCGATAAGGCTCTAACAGAGCAACATGAAAGACAGGGTGTACCTTCATAGTAGCTGGTAATACTAAGTGATACGCCACAGGATTGATCTGCTTCTGGATAACAAATGGTTCCAATCTCTAGTAGTCCAACTTATCACATGGCTGCTTGGTCTTGATATTCCGTCAAAGCAGCCATATTTTATCTCCAATTTTGAAATTAGGTGCTTGATTCCAAAATTTATCCGTGGATGCTTTGTAAGACTCTTGGGCAATTTGCAATTGAAGCTTCAATGTGGTTTGAAGCTCCGATAGTTGTTGTACCAATCCTTCAGCTGCTGGGTTGTTATTCGCTTGCGGACTCAATATATCAAGCTTCGGATGGTACACATAGTTGGAAAAAAATGGTGTTTTTTGAATCGATCCATGAAGGGTGTTGTTATATGCAAACTTGGCTAGCGGTAGATATGCAGTCCAATCATCTTGCTGATAGTTGATACTGCATCGTAAATACTGTTTCAAAACTTGATTCACTCATTCCATTTGGCCGCCAGTTTGAGGATGGAATGCCGAAGAAAGCTTGATGTCCACCTTCAATATTTTAAAAAAAGATCTCCAAAACTTTGATACAAATTGGGTTCCTCGATTCGACACGATATCATTTGATAGACCATGATATCGATACACATTATCAAAGAAGAGCCTTGCTGTATCTTTGCTTGACAATGTCTTCTTACAAGGGATAAAATGTGCTATCTTTGTAAGCCGATCCACCACAACAAAGATGTTGTCAAATGAATTCGATGGCGGCAGATCTGGAATAAAGTCCATGGAATTTGAAGACCATAGACGACACGGAATGGGCAATGGCTATAGAAGTCCATAAGGGCGATGTCAAAGGTTCTTGGATCTTGAACAAATGTCACAAGAGAGGACAAAATCCTTCACATCTTTCCATATTTGGAGCCACCAGAAATCTCCGAAAATGAATTCCAAGGTCTTGTTGAATCCAAAATGTCCCGCGGTTGGAAAGTCATGATGAGATTGAAGGACTGGAAGTCGTACTGGCCCTTTAGGAATATACAGTCGCTCCTCAAAGTATAAGAGATCTCCTTCAACCTTGAACTTGTCATCATTGATACGCTGTTTAATATCAAGGACTATTGAATCTTCAATGGTCGCAGCACGTACCTGGTTGAAGAAGTGAGCATCAATTGGCACCACAGTAGCACAAATTTTGAATTGCTCTGGCTTTAATAATATCATACTTTGTTCATCAAGCGCTGCTGCTCTAATCTTTGGTGCAAGATATAATCTTCTTGATAAGACATTGGATAGTCCTTGCTGCTTTCCAGGTCGATAACTAATAATGAAGTCAAATCTAGATAGCGACATATTCCATCGAGCTTGACGACGGTTTAGAACTCGAGCAGACATGAAATATTCTAGATTCTTGTGATCCGTATATACGGTCACTGAATGCGTAGCTCCTTCGAGGAAATGACGCCACTCTTGGAAAGAATCCACTATAGCAAGGAGTTCCTTATCATGAATCTTGTAGTTGATCTCAGCCACAAAAAACTTCCGTGAATAGAATGCAACCGGATGAAGCTTATTGTCGATGCCCATCTGTGAAAGTACGGCTCCTAAAGAAAAATCCGAAGCATCAATTTCCAAATAGAAAGCCTTTGCAAAGTTTGGATGTACTAAGATTGGAGCCGTAATAAATGTCGTTTAAAGATTTTGAAATGCTTTTTCTGCTAGAGGTCTCCATTTCAGCTTATCTTTATATGTTAATCGAGTGAGTGGAGTAGCAACTTGAGAATAATTCTTGATGAAGATCCGATAGAAGTTAACAAAGCCGACAAAACATTGTACGTCTCTAACCGTCTGTGGAACTTCCCATTACACAATTACTTCCACCTTCTTGGGATCCATCTTCAAGCCTTCCGTAGTTGCAACAATTCCTAAAAACTCCATCTCAGTTTGATAAAATAAGCACTTCTTTAACTTGGCATAGAGTCCTCGCTTGCATAGTTTTTCGAGTACCAAACAAATGTGCATCTTATGCTTTTCTTCATTCTCAAAAAATATCAAGATATCATTCAGATAAATGACAACAAAATCGTGTAGATATTCTCAAAAAATATCGTTCATCATGTGTTGAAAAACTGCCGGAGCATTGGTAAGACCAAATGGCATGACATTATATTCAAAATGACCATACCTTGTACAAAAAGTTGTCTTTCATTCGTCTCTTTCTTTGATTCGCACAAGGTTGTAAGCTCTCTTTAGATCAATCTTTGTTAAGATCTTTGCACGTCCAAGTTATTCTAGAAGACTAGAGATCAAAGGTAATGGATAGCGATTCTTCTTTGTCACCTTGTTGAGACCTTGATAGTCCATGCACATCCATAGTGAGCCATCTTTCTTCTTTACAAATAAGATTGGTGCCTCAACTAGCGATTTTGAATGACAAATGAAGTTCTTGGCTAGATTCTCGTCAATGTATTTCCGCAACTCAGCCAATTCCATCTGCGATAGGTTGTAGATTAGGCCAAAAGGCGATTGTGCTCCTTCTTGCAATTCTATGGCACAATCATATGGTCGATGTTCTGGTAGCATATCAACATTTTTCTTTTGGAACACGTCTTGAAAATCCTTGTATTGTTCTAGTATACCTGTTGTTGAAATCTGCTCTCCACTAGTTGGAGCCGCATAAATGACCATTGGTGTGTCTTTTTTGCACGATCTTACAAACGTTCTTGCTCCAATGTACAAGGATTTTTTGGTTTGGGGTCTTCTTCCAAGCTTGTCCTCAGGTTGTTCTATGAAAAATGTTATCCTTCGCAACCTCCAATCTATGGATGGATTATATTTTTCCAACCAAGAAAGACCAAGAATAATAGGATTTGACGGGGTGCTAATAATGTTGAAAATAATATAACTACTGTGGTCTTTAAACGTCACTTCTAAAGGTTCTAATTCATGGGTGACACTACCAGATAATAAAGGTCGTCTATCTATTACTTCTACGTGAACAAGTTTGAATTTTTGTACTAGGAGAATTTTGTGACGCTTAACAAATACTTGGTCTAAAAAACAAGCAGATGCTCCTGAATCTAATAAGGCTAAGATTTTTAGTTTTTTAGGACCAAAAGACAAAGGAATTGTAAAACAACGGGCTGGTTGAGTAGAAAGAGAGGAACCTGGTTTTCATTTGTCCAGTCGCACGGTTCGTATTGTGGCTGGACATCCTCGTTTTCTTGAACAAATGCACGTCTATTCTTGATGCTGCGTCCATTTTGCTTCTTCGGACAGTTTTCAACTTTATGGCCTTCTCTATCGCAATAAAAGCACAAACTTTTTTCCATACGCTGTTTCTTTTCTTTTGGAGTAACGGATTTGACACGTACCGCATCAATCTGCATGTCCTCTGTCTCCGCTTGTGAATTTAGGCTACTTGTTGATATAATTGTGCCGCGATGACTTGTATATTGTCTGGAACATTGGTCTTGGCAATGTTGAAATAGGCGATTATCGCACTTTACAGCTTAGCTAATGGCTTTGTTGAGCGTTCGTGGATCAGGAAGAGATAACAACAAATCCTTCACATCATCCCTTAGACTCCAATAGAATTGGCTCATCAATGCTTCTTCATCCCAATCGATGTCGCATACCAATTGCCTGAAATCCGATGCATAGACTGATGCAGAGCAAGTCCTTTGTCATAGCAATCAAATTTTTATTTGTAGTCCACCAAGCCTTGTCATGCTTGCCAAATACTTCCGCAAATGCCTCCAAAAAAGTCTCAAAGTTGTTCAAAATCGGTGATTCTTTTTTAAATAGAGGAGCAAATCACGATAGAGCTTGTCCCGTAAGCAAAGTTCCAATCAATCCAATACATGATTCCTCCATCGGATAACGTTCGGGTTGTAGAGTTGTTATTAGCTTGATTTGATTGATAAAACCTCGAAACTTGGAGCGTGTGCCATCAAACTTGTCTGAAAGGCTAATATATATTTTTTATTTCATTTTTATTAATCTATAATACAATTTTTTTTTAAAATTATACATGTACAATAAATTACTTATTTTAAATCATTCATATGTATTTTATCAAAATAAAGTAATACTCATGAATCAGAGTAATTTTTAAAATTCCACACAGCTTAATTCAGTCTAAAAGTAACATGCATCCTGTGATACACGATTGTATATTAGTAAAAAAACCAAAGTGAAGGAGAAAATAGAAAAAGGATAATAGATAAAATGGAACGATGCCTTGGTTCATTCCTCTATTAGCGAAGGCTCTTGTGGCCCTTATAGCCGCCCAAGCGTTTTCCATCCATCCCTCAACGGTCCTCCGGGAGGCCATGTCCCGTCCCAACGGTCTTACGGGCTCTCCACGTCATCACGACACGTCATCTGAGCCGCCCCCCAATTGGCCAAATTCAAATATCTATCCCGCGCGCGTTCACATGTGTCGCCCAGCGTCCCTCCCGAGACGGGAGCGAACGTTGGTCTTGCGGCGTGGGACGGGGTAGCGGCGAAGGCCTTCGCACCTCATCGCAACGAACATCATCTGCGCGGTGGAGCTGGGATTTTGCATCCGCTGGTGATCAGTCCAGAGAACGGGAAACAGAAGAAAAAATAGGAAAGGAAAGAAGCAAAAATAACCGCGGGATTCGTTGCGGAATCTGCAAAACATGGAAACGAGAAAGCGTTGGCGTAGACCGAGGACATGCAATAGGTGGTGATGTCACGGCGAGGTGAAGGGCGTTGCGCTGGTTTGGCACGCCGTGATGAGGTGTGACAACGGTATGAGAAAGGCCCGTCAGAGTCATTGACCGAATTCTGTGAGGGAACGTTGTATTTTTATTATTATTTTTGGCCGTTTGGGGAGGCCCCGAATTGTGCTCCTTTGCCATGCCTCCCGCTGCTGTATTGTGTCGTTGCTGTGATTTTATGTAGCACTCGAGTCTCATCTCCAGGCAGGTTGATGTTCGGTGTCTGCGGTTGGGCGGGAGAGATTAGGAGCCTATGCATTCGTTAGGGTTTTACGCGGATTGCTGGTCTTCGTGTCATTGAGTGAAGTCTGATGGTGTGGTTGGTGTTTCAATGAGTCTGTGTTGATTGTTCTCATCTTTCGCGTTAGGGATTGGGATTTTGCTGTCAGTTGGGTTGAGTCGGATTACCAAAATTGCACTGTTCTGAGTGTATCAGCGCAGAAGAGTGGTTCGGCGTGTGCCAAGAACCTAGCTTGTTCTGTATGGAGAATCGATGGTGTATGCACGGAAGGTCCTCGAATTACGGTTGTAATTTGGGCTGGGAATTGTTGCAGTAGGTTGATTGCAATCCGATACAGGAACCTGCTCCTCGCTCTCAAAAGCATGGATTTTATCGTTCGAAGATTTGTATGAAACTCTTCACGAATACAGCTGGGATGACCATTGAAGTGCTGAGCATGAAGACCCGGCAATGCAGGACTCTGTTTCAATAAATGTATCAGTACCGTTCTATATGCAGCTTCGGTACTTTAAATTCCCGGTCATGTTAACAATATCACCGATAGTGAACGTTGAAAGAGCTTGAGTTGAAGACCCGATGGACAGGGTTTGCCAACGATGGTTGTGAAGGCTGCCTTGATCGAATCTATGTTCTCAGTCCTCCAACATCAAGCCCTGGGCCCGGAGGTAGTTGATTCTGTGGCAATGGCAGTTGGAGAGCCAATTGGCGCGAAGAGATATGTAAAAGGTCACAATCTCGGTGAGGGAACATATGGTGTCGTTTTCAAGGCTGTTGACACAGTGGTAACTATCTTCTGCTTCCTCTACAGTGTGATTCTTATTAAGAATGCTGAAGTTTGTTCGAGCACCAGGTTGCGCAGACTAGCTGTTGAATGTTGAAACCCAGTAAGAATCGTGCTTACAGGAAATTCTAGATGACTAGAAAAGTAAACATCAGGGTGGTGACTTGAGGGCGACACATGAATCCGTGAATGCTCGAGTTTGCATGTGTAAGCTTGGAAATGGAAAGCTTGAAACTTTTTGGGATGACTTCGCGATTTCGACGTGATTGGATGTGATATTACATCGCCTCGAGTTTCTTGGGTGATATCAGTTACCAGGGATAGGAGTTCGTTTAACACTACTTATATGTTACCCATGAAAGGTTCAGCACTCCAATTCTTGCTTAGAGATCGCTCCTAGAGTACCGTGATGGACGGATGTGATTCATGGTGATCCATAAGTACCCTAATCCTGGTAGCTGGTTCAGAGTATTGAATCAAGCTGTCCTTTGGAACATTGTAGTCTCATTGAAGCAGCACAAAGTGATGCGAGTGCTCCTTTCAGAACGCAAAACTTTACGCATCCATCTTAAACTTTTAGCTGTGTAGTGGATGAGTTCCACTACAAAGTACTCGGACAACACATAGTCAGACATACTTCACGTCGAATTCGAACGGATTCCGCGAATAGCTCTATTACTTGAAGTGATAGATTCAGTTATCCTTTAGTTTATAGTTACTATGAATTGTTACTTGCAGCTGAGCTTGGCAATGCCACAGGACGTCTTTAGGTGATTCTAATCGAACTGGCAGCTTGTCACGTTAGTACATTTGCCTACCGAACTTCTAGGATGTTCAAAGCTCCTGTTGATGTTGTACTATCTGGTTATATTAATATTAGAGAACTCAGTGGGCCATAATTGAGGTTTGTATAAAAGTAGTTTCTTAGTGTTCTCTAAACCATGTTCGGAACAGGCCAGAGTTATTAATCCAAGCGTTTCAAATTCTTGCAGACAAACAGGACAGTAGCTATCAAAAAGATAAGATTGGGAAAGCTAAAGGAAGGTGTGAATGTGACAGCCTTGAGGGAGATTAAACTTCTGAAGGAATTACAAGATCCAAACATCATTGAGCTGGTGGATGTATATCCACACAAGAGCAACTTGCACCTGGTATTTGAGTATATGGATAGTGATTTAGAAGCAGTGATTCGGGATCGAAACATATTTCTCCCTTCTGCCGACTACAAGGCCTACATGCAAATGATTCTCAAGGGACTTGCTGTTTGCCATAAGAAGTGGGTCCTTCACAGGTATGTTTCCTAAGATATTGGCACACTGCTCATACTCTTGTGTGAAGATGTGCATTCTGTCGGTGAAGTTCTCATGCTACGCTTTATTCTCTATGTTAGAGTGATGAACATGACGAAGTGGATATGACCGTTTCAAATGATATGTATTAGTCATGTTCAAACGTTATTGTCGATGGTAATGTTCGGCATATTATAACAAAATGAACTGGTAATGTCTGTGTGCACGCGCTCATCCTTCCTGGCCATTTCAATCAGTACCTTCTACTATCACTTCATTTTTGGTGTGTTGCTTAACATTTGGGTGGTTGACACAGGGATTTGAAACCAAATAATCTTTTACTGGGTTCCAATGGGCAGCTTAAGCTTGCCGATTTTGGATTAGCTCGTATCTTCGGAAGTCCCGATCGAAGGTTCACTCATCAGGTATATATAGGATCACCGATTTTCTCGTCGAATACTGGTCTTCTCGGTGTGCGATCCACTTCCCAATGCTTTGCTTGTAGTTTACTGTGAGAGAAGACGAAACAAGCACTTCATAGTTAGTCTACTACAGGCTGGAATGGATTGCTAGTGGTTTCACTTATAGCTGATCTAGTTATTTGATAACGGCTCTGAAAATGACCACATTTGGACTTCAGGTCTTTGCACGGTGGTATCGTGCGCCTGAATTGCTATTTGGCTCCAAACAGTATGGACCGGGTGTGGACGTGTGGGCCGCAGCATGTATTTTCGCGGAACTCATTCTTCGTCGCCCTTTCCTCCAGGTACAATTGAGAGGACATATTGATAGGCTTGTATTAGCTGAAGTCTTCGTGTGGTAACTAACAAGTCCATCGTTCTGTGCTACTCACGATCTTTAATGCAGGTCTGATGTTCGATGGTCTTGCTGATACTAAACATTTTATGAGCTTCTATTATGTTCTCTTCATACCTGTGCCTAACTTACATTTCAGAGTGGTATGACACATGTGAGACTGGGGATGGACTTACGAGTTGATATTTATGTCATTTGTAGGGCTCTAGCGACATTGATCAACTGGGGAAGATTTTTGCAGTCTTTGGAACTCCTGGGGAAGCCCAATGGCCGGATGTGACCAGCCTTCCTGATTATGTTGAGTACCAGTACTCTCCACCTCAGTCTTTCCGCAGTCTTTTCCCGCAGGCAAGTGAGGACTGCATTGACCTTCTTCAGCGAATGTTCACCTACAATCCAAAACAAAGAATTACTGCCCAGCAAGCACTGGAACATAGGTATAGTTCTCTCTTCGATCCCCCTGTCTCCCTTCAAGGATCTTTTAAAAGCTATCTTTATTCTGTCTGGCCCTCTCATTACGAAGTTTGATGGCGTTTTAGTTTGACTTGTGATATCTAATGAGTAATGTTTTTGTACTATACGGCATCGGGCTACATGTGTTTCTATTGCTAACTGACGTATCTTAGCAATATCAGATATTTTAGGACTGAGCCAGCACCAACACCATGTCATATGCTTCGAAGGCCGGTAAAGCCGGAAGTACAACCAAAGCCCATCGAGCTTTTATCTCCAGCTGGACACATTGTATTTTCTCCTCCCACCAAGACACGTCGTCTTCAGCTATTTGGTGGGGATATCAAAACAGCAGGTGAAGCGAGCCGGGATACACACGCTAAGCAGCAACCGGAGTTAGGAACTCCAATTGATGCTATCACTATCCCTATGTCAATAGATCCTAAAACAAATCTTCGGCCCACTCTCAACAGGTGAATATCATCTGTAACTTTCATGCCTCTGTTTCGCTCCTACTTTTGCTTCTATCTTGTACTTTAAGACAACAATCATTCTCCAGGCTACTCGGAACATGCTCCTGTAACTTGACCAACACATATTTCCTGCTCAGTTGTTCTCTAGTGAGTTTTGGGGAGGATCTCGGTTGTACATGGTAATATGTTTCAGAGGCGAATGTTGTCTACAAATGGTATCGTTTTGCAAGATGCTGATGGTTTTCCTCTCTGGGTTGAACTGGGCAGTACCGATAGATCATACTTGAAGAGGAAGCTAGATATGGATATTTTTCTTACTCCTGCACAGCGATGAAGATTACCATGCATCAATTACACAAATCTGTAATTACTTCGTGGGGTCTTTTGTATCTACCAAGACGACCTGTAGAGATTTAGATGAGGGAATTAGCGTGAAGTGCACCGAATCACGAGCGCTAATGCAGAGAGTTAGATTTCACTCTAGACCAAGGCTCAAGGGAATTGAAAGTAAAAGATTTTTGTGTAGGTCTCAAGCATCAGAGACCTGAAATAGAGTCGATTGATCAGAAGTAAGTTTCGTGCATAGTGTACAGATTAAGAAGAGAGCTGGAAGATTAGCGATGCAACGTGCACAGTCATGCAGGATACTCATGGCTGAAGCATGCAAAGCATTGATTTATTGGGCACAAAGCTTACGCATTGATTTCATGTTTGCCACAGAGGTGAACACTTTCTGTAAAGTATTGGATGCGAAATGATTGCTGACTACTGTGTCGCGGTTACAAGTCTATTGGTTCTGTCAATGCAATATGTGTCTATACCCATCCTTGCCACTACTTACTATGTCTTAAAACTATGTTTTTATTGAAAGGAACGTTGGGGTTAAACACTGGTGTAGCAGCTTCTACAGTTTAGTCATGCCCTTGAATTGCTGGCACAGCAAGACGCTAAGTTCCGATTTTGAGGCCTCCATTCATCTTTTGCCAACGTAAGTGAAAATGATGATTAGTGTGTTGCCTGGCGTAGGATTAGTGTGTCCATCACCCACTAAGACATTGAAGCGCCGTGCTTACATTGTTCTCGTAGTGATCAATACAAACTGATGTTCCATTGTGAATGCTCCGGTTTGTCACCACACTGCAACGATATTCTGCAGATTCTGAGCACTGTCACAGACATGCTGGTCGAAGCTGATGGCTAGTGGAGCAGCTGCATAGCGGTCAAGGACATGAGCTGGTTCAAGTTCTGGTGAATGGTCCAGCATGCTGTGCAGACTTTGCGCTCCTATTCTACACTATATTCTCATTAAGTCTCAATTTTTTTATATTTAATGAATGCTATACAATAATTAATTTATAACACACATGATTATGTTTAGAAAATAAAAAATTCATAAGTTTTTTTTTTTTTTTTTTTTTTTTTTTTTAATATTTATTTAAATGTCATGTTTTACCATTCTAATTGCAAGACATCCACTTATCTTAATTCTTCTTTTTGTTACAAGTAGAGAATCGTATACTTAACTTTTGAACAATTAACTAGTTATATTTTTAAAAGATTAGTTTTAAAAATGTGTTGGATAATAGTTTGCAAAATCAAGATCATAATTGAATATTAATATTTTACATAAGTTATATATTATAGGAGTTTTCAAAGTATAAATTTTATAATTGTTTTTGAAAATTCCTATAATATTTGCTTATATTATATAAAGTATAAATTCAAAGTATAAATTTAGTAAAAATAATTTTACCAAGTTAATTTCAAGACATTCATATAATAAAAAATTACAAAGTATTATTTGATAAAGAATAAAGTAAAAAAAAAAAGAAAAAAGAAAAAAAGAAAAGTATTAAAAAGTAATTACAAGATTTTAAACTTATTTATTTGTATAATTAATTTTTTTTTAAGAACTCAATAAAAAAATAAATTATAAATGAGAAGAATTTTAGAAGTTTATAAGTTATTTTTAAAATATATCTTTTTATAGTATTTTATAAAAAAATATACAAAATAATAAATATAAATTTAAATTTTGTTATTTTTTACGAGTAAATTTAAAAATAAATGAATAAAATTGCTCAAAGCTAGGAATACTTTTATTTATTTCTAAAGAAAGTTATTTAAAAAAGAATCATTTTTATCTTTAAGAAATCTATTTGGTATTACAAAGACACAACTAAGCAGAACCACAAAGTGATTAAAAAATAAGCATTTTGAAGGTTGTTCCAAAGACAATTAGGTCCACAGATGAATAATATTGTTACAAGACCTTGAACAAATATAAAAACCTATTCCTAGCTTTGAACAATTTCACCAAAATATTCAAAAGATGAATAATATTGTTACAAGACCTTGAACAAATATAAAAATCTATTCCTAGCTTTGAACAATTTCACCAAAATATTCAAAATATAATATTTAGTTGTATTAGGATTGTATTAAAAACAAAATAAATCAAATTCTATTTTATATGTGTATTGTATGCACAAGTTGTTACCAAGTGGTAATTACCAACACATGCAATGTGTTATTAACAAGGCCTGAAATATTTTTTCTATAATTGTTTACAAATTTTTTTGAAAAGATTTTTTTTGATTATTTTTGAAAAGGTTTTGAAAAGGTATGTGAAATGAAAAGAATTTTATGTTATATTTAATGAGACATACAAATCTTTTAAAATTTAAAATATTAAAAACATATTTAATGTCAAGTAGGCATAATTCTATATTTCTACATAGAACAATATTCAAATCTCATCTCAATACCGATTATTCATGCTAAACTACCTTAAATATTTCAATGCCATAAACTTCACTACACTCTAGCATCTATCCATTCACAACACATCCACATATTAAAAACTGTGTGATTATAGTGAGTGATTTTTTAGTTAGTTTTCTACATTCTACTCTCACCTATTAGATTCCATGCAATACTTCTAGCAATTGAGGTGCACAGAAAGAGGTTGCTTTTAAATTCAAAATAAAACACACACATTTAAAAATGAAGATAAAAGTATGAAGTATACGAAGCTTCAGCAAGACTAAAGAATCAATAGATTTTGTTTTTCGTTACATATACATAATCTTAGCAGTTATTCAATTCATATGTCAAGGTAATCCAAACAGCCCTGAACAAGATTGACCATTACTACAGATCATGTGGATGTCTTCACATCGACCTTTTCATCTTGTGCTTGGAGCTCCTGTATAGAATTAAGCAGTCCTACACACGCATCGTCCAGCAAATCCAGTACCTGTAGGCTCAAAACACAGTGACCAATCACAGTAAGTAGTACACAAGTGTTGGAAATTGCTCAGAATTGATCCCAGAGTGATGTGTTATGCTTCAGTAGGAACTCACTGGAACTAACTCTGAATGTATATTGATTTGGTAAAGATCAGTAGACAATCCCAGATCTAAATCTCTGTTTCTACAGGTATTGTGCCATTATTTGCTCACATACCTTTTCAAAACCTGCCGGTCCTCCATAATACGGGTCTGGCACCTCATCAACGTCGTGTTTAGTGCAATAGCTGCACATTAACTTGACCTGATACAACGAAGAAAGGTTTAAATCAGGCCCAACCTGCATGTTGCAAGGTTTTATAAAGTACAAAGAGAACCATATCAGCAGTTTCAAGTAATGAAAATTCTCATTCTTACTGACCTTCTCTTTTGCACCAGCTGGGAGGGTGCCCCTTCTGTTCCAACTATCATATGCCGTTAGGATATCCGCTGCAAACAGAAGAAAGAAAACAGCTGCTCAAACCATGCCGAACCTCAAACACATCCGTTTTATTTACGAAGTTGATTCGACAAAATAATTCTTATGACCCAACATAAAAACCAATCAAAGTAGAATTGAAGTAAAACAAGACGACTCCAGTAACAAGCCCGAACACGTCGAACAATCTACCTTTATTAGACTTGTCCATTGCAAGTATGAGGTCGAACTCTTCAAAATCGGAGGGTCGAATTGGCCTCGAAATGGAAGTAAGCTTCACTCCTCTCTTCAATGCTGCAGCTTTCATTCTGGGGTCAGCAGGACTTCCCTGTCACAATCGTGTGAAAGTTATGGAACAAATATCTTGTGAAATCCGGCGATTCTACAACTTACAAAAAAGTTTCCATTTAAAGAAAGCGATATGCAAGTGGTCCTGATTATCAGCGTTTCTAGAATGCATACGCATTACGGCTCGAAGAAAGTAACATACTTCATGGTAACCGATTGTGCCTGCTGAATCAATGTTGAATTGAGAGTCCAGCTTGCGCTTCTCCACTACATCTCTGAACACCGCTTCTGCCGATGGGCTTCGACATATGTTGCCTGTTTACCCAGCCGAAATAGAATAAAATGAAAATTGAACCTTCTGAGACGTGATGGATTGAAGAGGGCAGAATGCCAAGGAAATCGCTCAAACGAGTGCGCGACAATGAACACGATTCCCGCGGGAATGCTTTAGAATGACAGAGGATTACGTCTACGAATTGGTTTGTAGCAGCAGACTCCCTTGAAGAATTCCCCTCAAATGGATTGGAAGGTCGTTAAGATAAGCCTATGTTCCTTCGATCCACTAATTTAGGAACATTGACAGGGGAGTTCTCCAATTCAATGGTCATGACCTAGGAATCAAGACGCTTACACATTTTAGCAAGTGACTCAGAATAGCGAGATGTAGTATCTCACCCAAACACACGAACAACACTCCGAAAGGCCTTGATTCAGCCTCAGATGTTGAAGAAATCTCCGCGGAGACAGCCATTGTCACCCGGCCAGCAGTACTAACACCTGCACTCCCTTTCGATCGCCCTGTAGCTTTCACAGATCCCCCGAGGCTCTTGTTCACACAGAATGAAACCTTCGCTAACCCTAATGCGGGAATCAAGTCACTCGTAAATTTAGAGGGAGGAAACGCAGATCTAGTCAGAATTCCAGCGAAAGACACTGTCTGAGAGAAGGCGCACGCCGTTGCCATTCCCCTCAAGCGCAGTGCTCGTGCTTCAACTTTGTGTGTGGACTTGGAACCTATGGAGTGGGGCAATGGATGTCATCTATTTGAGGTGGGGCTCAACATGCTCAGCCTCCCAAATTTCAAGGTCGCCGACCTGTGAGAACCCAACTAAGAATTGTGGCCCATCTTAGTGGACGACCCAGAAACGGAGCGACAGTTGGATAGAAAAAAACTAGTGTCTAATCCAGAGGCGCTTCTGCGTAGGGTAACGAAGGCCAATGTCCGAGGCTCCTGAAGAATAGCTTTACATTGTCTCTCTCGCCACAGGTGGTTTGACCTGTCGTAGTGACCCATCCACCGTGGACTCCTCAAGGGTGTCTACTTCGGTGGAAAGCAGGTATCAATCAGCTCCAGCGAAGCTACCATTGGTATTAGCCCGAGACTTCGACCCCTCTAGTAGCCTTTCAATTGATCATCGCAGCAACCCCTGATGCTGGAGGCTCAGCTGCATTCCGAGCATCTAATATTGCATTCATTTTGCTAAACTACCATCAGAGTGGCTTCCGCTGGTGATGTTCATTAGATTATGGAAGGCAGTAATTTACCGCAGAAACAGTGACCAGTCCTTGTGGTTACATTTTGTGATGAAGTCATGATCCGTTCCCTTCTGTGTGCTTTAGTATACAAGCCTCATCAGCAGACTCTCTTTTGCTATCGATTTTCTCTACATCAGAAGTCACAAGTGTGTCGTCGACGTCCTGTTCACATTTTTGTGCAATTTTAAGACAATTGTGCTGGAGTGTGATTGTCAGATGTCCTCCTTTTGCGCACGCAGTCGAGTAGCTCAATTGTTATTTGTCGGTGCGAGAATTGTGGAGCTCTTCACACTTGACTTCCGTAATTTGATATGAGGTCAGAATCTCTCCGCGACGAACTATATTCGATTTGGCAACCAACACAAAATTGCTGTAGTCATTGCATCGGATGGGTATGTTGCGACAAATACTTTCAGTGCAGTCTTGTGGAGAAGGTCACCCCAAGCTTTGCATTATGATATTCAATAGCAAGAACATTTTCCTTGGAACCCATGTTCTCGACTTCGTACTTCAAGCCATCTGGATATCAATACTTCAACTTTAAGGAGAACAACTTATCTTCGATGTAGAATTTTACAAATAACGGTAACCAATGCCCCATCCTCATGACACCTTCTCTTTTGCCGCTCCTGTTTTAGTTAATCGTATCCCTTTCATGGCTCCTCAAGTGGTTAGAAACAGGCTGTGAGGTTTGCTGATAGGGTTTCCAATTTGAGAGTGATTCCCCGCTGATATCATTGGCCTGTGTATGTGTGTTTGAGTCTTTGCCAAGAGCGTCAGGGTGGTGGTGAGTCGTGCCCACCAGTTTCTTGTTTCGTAGACGTAGAGCTTGATTGCAACTAAGAGTGCTTTTGGTGCCGATTCTCTACGGAGATACTTTTTCCTGGCGCGTGTCCTGTTGTAGTCAGATCCTTTTCCATCCAATTTCGAAACTCGTGTGGAAGCTCCGAGGGTTGTTAAATAACTGATTTCCGGATTTATTTATTTTTCCTTGATCTTTCGAAGCATTCCATGCAGTAGAGGTTCATTGTGAGATTGTGCTTCTTCCAAAATTAGAGACTAACAGATGCGTTAGTGTACAGCAATTATAGCACACGAGGACTTCAAGTGATTTTAGCATGACATCAGAGAATTCTGAACATGACTCATTGTCCGTGTCTGAAGAGAGCAGCTACAAATGCGTCACCGTTAGCCCTGAGAGTCTTGCCAGTTTTGATGTTCAAAGGAAACCTGACTGTGATTGCACCGTAGGTCCTACCATAAGTCCTAGAATGTCTGCTGAGTTTGGAAACTATTTGGACAAGACGATTGCTCAGGGTAGTGGATCGTTCTATGGGACGGACAGTGAGGCAGATGATGACCACGGCGATGACGGCGGTGGCTGTAATGTAGATTTAATGGGCAAAGCGGCCCATGCGCTTTCCGAAGACATCAATCACAGAATTCGGTCAAGAGTAAGGCCGTGCTCGTCAATACCAAATAATGATGAGCGTGCAGGAGATGAGTCACAGATTTGGGACAATGTGGTTTTAAACGAGGATCCAGTGTCCGCTGAGATTCAGTCAAGCTCTGTTGTGAAAGTTGATCACACCTTTAATTTGCTACCAAAATGCGAAGAACGGTCGGCGCAAACTTCATCTCATGAGGATGAAGTTAAGCTTGAAAATAAAGAAATTCTTGAAGTTGCGCATACTCCATCACAATCTTCGGGAACAGTGCCTTCAGCTGAGCGTCTTGCAAAGTCAGAGGATTTTAAGAAGCCATTACTCGATGCTAACCTTCTCAAGGAGCGAGAAAGGCAGCTGCAAGAACGAGTGAGGTTGATTAAAGAACACAAATTTTATCGGCAGTCATCGGCCAGCTGTACCGAATCTTTGATGGAGCAGCTGAAGAAGATCGACTTCACCTTGGATCGCGGAATATTCAAATTGTGCGATCGTAAACTTAGCGAAAATGGTATAGATTTTACCTCAAATTGAAGCTACATTGAGTGAGTGCATTACAGACACAGACCTGCGCCACGGTGATGAAGCTGTGACCTCCTTAAAATTTAATGCGCTTGTCTAAAGGAATCTTCATGGCCAAAACTGCTTTTTCATGAACGGTCGAGACCAAAAATCGCAGACTTAGGGCTCATATGTGCCTGGAGTCCGCATCACTTGTCACCAATTCGGCTTTTGGCAGTAGTTAGGGTTTCCTTTCTGAGAAGTGTGTCCTTCAATTTGTATACTCTGTATATAAATCCTTCCTGTTGAGGTTCTGCGAGAATTTGACTTGTGCTCTTTGTTCTTCTTCACACGGCAACAGCTTTAGCGACAATTGTGGACGCTTTCAAGAACAATGACCAACTCATGGAGCTCGACCTTGGTGGTAACCTTCGATATCTTTGTGCAGGAAATTTTTCTGTGATTGTGAAGTTCTGTAAAAATGAAGCTCCGGCCAGGTAAGTTAGGACAGGGTTTTAAGTGCCAGACAGAGGAGCAATCCAAGCTTTTTTGATAATGAATAAATGTCTTACGGCAATGTTGCTGGTATCTTCTCCGACCATGTGCAATTACAATTTCTTGGAATCACAGGGTGTTGTATCCAAAAGGGGGATGATCTTGCCGAGTTTGTTCGGAAGGCCCCTTCGTTACAAAGGTCCACCTCTTTAACCGCTAAGTTCACTGCCCTTCACTTGCTGGTGGAATGCAGGTTCGTTTTGTATAATTTACACCCAGTAGCAATCTGGTTGTGGCAACAGCCCCCTCTGCAACTAGTTTTTGTATGCTCTCATTCTCAAGCTATATGCTGCCAACGTGTTTGAGTTGGACATCTTGTGTTCTCAAGCTTCTGTAGAGTTTGGAGAGTAGATTAGAGCTTGATCATCCTGCGTCTAAAGCTGATTCTACTCTGTGCACTGCTTCATCCGGGTTAGTGGCAATTTCTTGAACAGACTACTGTTGGCATGGAACAATTTGGGTGAGGCTCGTACTGGTGTTGCAGCTCTTGCGTCTGCCATCGCGTCTTCCCCTTCACTCCAAGAGGTTCTTACGTATCCTACAGGGCGAAAGTTTTGTCATGCTGAATTTTACGTTCCACTGGTCCTTCTATGCGATACCTCATGATTGTCTAAACCTCAAATGGTCTTTCTGCAAGTGACTATTATTTTGTGAATTGACAAGTCTGTGATGCACAAAGACGTTTAGTGCATGCCTTGAGTGAAAGCCGCACGACTCGAAATTAGTTTTAGTGAAAACATCATTATTTGTAAGGTGATGTATCAGTGTTTGAATAAGGTCTATCCTTAACTGATATTGTGGTAGTCGTTGGATTGGTGACATGTTTTAGGTAGATCTGCGGAGCAACCAGATAGGACCAGCCACTGCAGCCGCTTTGGCGCTTGCCCTTCGTACAAATAACACGCTGAAACGCCTTGGTATTTCAAGGTCCCGTTGCCTTCATCTCACCTCTTTCTTGTTGAGATGTCTTTGAGTCATTCGATCCTTTTTCTATTCGACTAGTCGAGTTCACATGATTAGAATTTAAGTATTAAAAAAAAAAAAAAAAAAAAAAAAAAAAAAAAAAAACATTTTCGTATTCAGTCTCTTTGCAGAAAATTGATTTCAAGAATGCATGTTTTGATCCAGACTTGATGTGGAATGAAGTTGGGGCAAGTGGTGGAATAGCTCTGTTAGGCATGCTTGAGAAGAATCATTCTCTCACCGAACTGAGATTGGCTGGAAACAATATCCCATGCCAGCTATTGGGACAAATAGGTGTTATACCACGCCTTCTCGAATGTTTGTTGATTTTCTTATTGTACAGTGTTAACGATCCCTTTTTTCTTTTTTTGTGTTTTTTTTTTGTTTTTTTCAGTTAATGATTTACATGGTATTTGCAAATAAGAAAGATATAGATACAAATATATACATGGGAGCTATTGTGCTCTAGACAGCTTGCTTCAGAGGAATCGTACGAGGCAGTCGATGACAGAGGATTGCAGTGATCTTGTAGTGATTGTAAGTACATCACTTTTCCTGTTGTAGAATCATGCATGCCGCTGTGCGTTTCTAGCTCCTCATTCATTGCAATTTTTCAAACAAATAAGTTTACACGGTAATTGAGCTGTCACTTAATATGTAGTATGATAATCAAGAATTTTTTTCATGCATACACCTGAATATTTTAATTATTTTAATACTTTTTGTGTTCGTGAAATGCCCAAGTGGGGCCTTCAGTCTAAGAATTACACCCGAATGTCAATTCCAGTGTCAATCCCAGTGTCATGTCCCAGCATGTACGGAAGCTTCATCAACCGCAGTGAGTGGAAGCCCAAGCACTCGAAAAGCTAAAAATATCAGTCAGGATGAGTTAGAAGCTCTTCGTAAAAACCTGGTGAGACTTTTTTTATCTTCCAGTATCATTTGTATAGGGTCAAAAAGTCGTTTTTGTTCATAAACAGGCAACCTCTATCCTATTCGACAGCTTTTTTGTAAATGAAACTTGAGCTGGGGGATTCATTATTATGATAGGATCAGTTTATTTTCAAAAACAAACTTTGAATCGGCAAAGGTTTTGTAAATGTTCAAAATGTGTCTCTTCAACAACGGAAATTGCTCTTCTGTTTATTCATGCATGCCATGAGAAGCCGATGCTTAATACGATTGAACCACTGTGATGGAATTGAAGGATGATGCGAAGGCGGAATGCTTTGACTTGCAAAAGCAAAAGTGCGATGCTGTGTTTCACCTGAAGGTAACCATCTCGGTTTTGTTACAATTGTTTTAAGCCGTGACTTGCTTGCCAATTGGGTACTACGTTTCAACAACTATGTATCAATATACCTTTGTAATGTTCCATATATTTGAAATCGTAGCAGGTAAATTGTAGAGTGCTTCGTGTTTCAACACTTATCGCAGAATATTGGTACAGAAATGATAAAAATTTAAATACATAAATAACGCTGAAGTACTTCGATACTTATTTGCTTGAAGATGAGGAGAGTAAATCTCATTGAAATCTCAATAATAATGTGTCCTTAAAATCTTATTGGTGGGTCTCATGGACGAGGTTGACAAAATCTTGCGGCCTCATGAAGTTTTGCACCTAGAATTTCTCATCGAATTCCACAGAAGGTCACTGCATAATGTGTAAAGAGTAATTTTTACCGTTTGGAACTTGCCCTTCTGATAAGGCCTGTCGAGCGGAAATGGATAAAGAGATCAAGTGCCGGGGAAAAGCAGAGCGTGAGGCCAAGGAAGTCAGAATGGAATACACTAAACTCAAACAGGCAATAATCGATAGCCCATCTTCGTGCTTAGATATTTGAGGATGAAGTAGGTTCAGCTCAGGCAGCAAGTCGCTGGATAGAAATCTAAAATAGTGCGATAATTGAGATTATACTATCAATGTTGAGCGTTACTGTCCACGTTATCATTCATTTCTTAACTCTAGAGGCATTTCCTAACCTTTGTAGTTTTGCATTCATAGCTGACAAAAACCTTATCATATCTTCATTTGTGATTTTATTAGGAAATGTGTTGCCTCCAAGACAAGTTGCAGTGCAACATTTGTGAATCCAGTGAGAAAATAGTTCTTCTTGAAGTGAGCTCTTTATTGCCCTTCTGTACTTCTTGTTTATAATGATTATAAACTAGGTACTGGTCTTCGCTTTAGCGTCAACTGTAACGTTAACGGTCAAAGATTTAGAAACTCATTTTTTTCCATTTCCTTGTAGTTGCTGCAAGTTCTTCATAAATTTCGAATTTGAATGAATTCTGAGTCGAACACTTTTCTATTTCCAGACAGAATTAATGTGCAGAAAGGAGAGCGAAAGAGCAGCCCTAGAACGTGAAGCAGAAACCATCAAGGAGATTCAGTATTTGGCAGATCAGGTTTGAAGTATTTGTTCAGTGTTCGGGTGATGCACGTGCACATTGTGTAGATTTTATTGTAAGAGACAATTGAAATCAGTATCAAAATGTTCAACATTGGTGATCGGTAAACCAATCTGATTCAATGGAGGATTCCACTGCTTCGGCAGTAATGAGTGACCTCTGCTCTCAATGGACGTAGATTATGAGATAATGAGCTTGCCGTCGCCTTGTATCCAAACCAAGCAGTTATTCTTCTCTTGTTTTAAATTTAATGGTTGCGTTCATGCCCCTCGCATGCTAATGCTCAAATACATCGCTCAGTATGTTTACTTGGCAAAATAATCCCTGCCCAGAGAACTAGAAGCAACTTTATATTGTGGTTTGTGCAGTTAGCAATGTTGCGAGAAGACAGCAATAAACGCATAAAGGCCATAGAAAGTAATATTACATTGACTCTCAAACCAATAGATGTAGGGCTTCTACGTCTTGTCGCTTTAATGCCTTAAGTGATGTCGACATGGAAGCCTCTGCACAGTACGACAGCAAAACCACAGTGTTCAACACTGATTATTTTCAATCTTTCTGTAGCAACATCCAAGAATGAGGCTGAGTACAATTTTGGCGTGATACAAAAGCTGGAAAGTTTTAATTCTCAACGCGATCAAAAGCACCTTGAGGAGGTCCAGAAAGACGCAAATCTCTGCTTCAAATTTAAACTCGCATAAGAATACAAAGAGGTTGCGTAATTCTTTGTAATCAAATTGTTATTGAAAGCATTAAGGTGCTCCAATCAACAGATCTTTGGTTTTCTACGTGCAGACCGAGGCATTAAGGTCCCAGTTACAAGCTGAAATAGACTCACTGAAGTCTAAGAAGTGTAACCTGATAATGGTGAGTGACACGACACAGATTTCTCATGGCTCGGATTTTCAGTTGGTAAGAGAAAGCTTCTTGGCTGTTTCTCTAATAATACGTATTCACTCGTAGGAAGTTGAAAAGCAGAAGGCTAATACTAAGCTTATCGAACAGCTACTAGCAAACCAGCAGCATGTCCTCCAACAGGAAAAGGTCAGAATATTTGTGCTCATTTATCTATCTAAAAGGATAGACGGTATGTGAGGAAAGACTGTTGTCACAAACTTGTAAGCGTCATCTGCGTGACTTATTCTAAATTATCAGACGTTTCCATTTGTAGAGAAAGTCGCCATGTGGGGTTCATATTTACAACTGGTGTTTTGAGATTTGTTTCAGGAAGCTATTGAACAAGAGTTAAAACATCAAGTTTCAGTGCGAATTGTGGAAATAGAATGCCTACAGGTGAGGCCTCTAATAGATTTCTGATTTACCTCTGCGGGTCCTTCATTGGTGCCTAAGTGTGTTGTAGTGTGAAACATCAAACAGCTGAGGTCCAACTAGCATATTATGAATTCTACAAGAGTGTGCTTGATCCTCAATGATTTGCGAATGTTGTATAAGGAAAAGCATTCAGAGCTTGAATTTTCTGAAAACATGTCCTAAGATTTCGTGTATGAACCGAAAGTAACATACTTCTGTTTTTGCGACAGCATCGCTTGGATGATAATGACAAGGAGCATGCAAAAATAAAGCAGGTATATCCTCATACAGAATGACGACCTCATGAAGTCTTCACTAGAATAAATCCTACCATTTTCTTTATGAAGGCACATTCCTCCGGTGTCTCTGATATGAAATGCTTTCATATGCAACTATCCCTAGGGCTTTGGTCCCAGAAAACTTGGATTTGTCTGACAAGGGTGACTAGAAGGCACCGGGGTGATCATCGATCCAATTGTTTCATTAACCATCGGGTTACTCTACGATTTACTCGTGATGAATGCTGTTGGTTGGTGATGCCAGAAACATGACGAATGTATGCAAGCCATGGAGAATGATTTAAGGAAAGAGAGGGCATCATTAAAAAGAGCTGACCTTGATAAATCTCATGCCGAACAAAAACTTGCTACTGTTGAAGCTAGCATGGTATTGTTGCCGCTTAAATTTTTAACGATTATCATGGTGTATGCAGTGGAGGGTTTTGCACCTCAAGTTTGAGAAGTCCATTGCGAACCACATGTTCTGATCGATGATCTGCTCTAATAAGAAACTCTAGTTGTTCCCGAGCAGAATATAAGGCATATATGAAAATCTCTAACAATCATTTCTGCTGACAGGAACAATTGAAGGAAAAATACAAAGCAGAGCAGCAAAAGACGATGCTACTTGGAGAGAAAATTTTAGCGGATGAGCTCAAACATAATTCCAGTACGATCGCTTTGAACAGCAAAGTAAGTCTTACATTGAACAACTTATTGAGTTAGGACACGTGGGCATGTACAAGTCCTACTTTGCACCAAGGTTTCTTTCCATCAGGTGAGGTCTGTTGGTTGCACAGCACTCAGAAGAACAAGAAAAGATGAAGAGAGATTTATTTCAACAACGAAAGCAGACAGACGCTATGATAATGCAACTAAAAGAGGTATTGAAAACAATTCCACTTATTTCAAATATTTAGCTCATAACTGAATTCCAAACATGATACTAGAAAATTAGACCAATACTTAGAAAGGCAAACCTTCTAAGATGTGAAGGACGTGTTCAGGAAGATAATATATTCGTACATACAACAATCAAACCTGAAGCATTTGCGTGCAGATGCAAGCAGAACATGACAGGAGGATGAAAGACATTGACATTCAATTAAGAGGGGCAGAAACAACGCTAGTGGAATGCGTTCAACAACAATTTTCCGCCCTTCAGGCGGCATTAAACTTCCATGCTTCAGGCCCAGCCATTGAGTAGTAAGTCCCTCAGTAATCTGTATGAGCAACGTATATCACTACTTTGCTAACGCACAGTTGTACCTTAACACTAACATTGAATCGCATCTCAGATCAGCTCTCAACTACGCAAGTTCTACTTCCTATGCCGTTAACAATTCACTACTAACTGCTTTTTGTCCTGTCAGCAATCAGCAGATGTAGATGGGATCCTCAGATCAACCCCGATATACCAATTGAGTATTCGGACGAAACTGAACCAGAAGAAATTCGAAGGCCACACATGCCTCAGAACGTCGCCAACTCTCATGAAACCTCGAACTAGCCAACCGAGGGATAATCAATCTCCAATTTCCAATGACTGATCAATAGCTAACCAATCTCCAATTATGTCCCCAACGGCTTCTCGAACAACCTTATCAGTGGCAGAAGTCGTTTCTTCGACTTCAAGAGTTCCTAAACAAGCCAACTCGTAAAAAATATACTTCCTAAAATCTAAGAAGCTCTCAAACCAGCCGAACAGAAGTCGACCATGCGCGCTTAATGCCATCTTTAAGCGTAAAAAAAAAGGTCCAGCGCGTCCAATGTGAAGAAATTGGATCAACTGAAGAGGATTTGGTGTCAAACGACAGAGAAAGTATCACACCGACGCGCTGTGATCCAACTTTCCACCGAGGCTACCAAGCATTGAATTGACCATCTTGATGAGAGACAACCAGCCCAACACATACTGTATGTATTAGATTGACATGCTCGTTTTGCACTTCCCTGCAGAGTCCGGGTTGTTTTTAGTCAATTATACAACAGATCCCTTGCGATCAGAACCACAGCTGAAACCATTCATACTCTTTGAGTCATTGATTTTATAGAGATACAGACTGATGCCATCTACTTTGGCCATCGACGCTGGCTTAAGGGCTTCAAATGGCCAGCAGAAAGAGACCACACGAGCTCCCGACGGCAACTGCTGACGCAACATTGGAAGTAGACGAGCATTGCCTTTGGTGCTCAAGTACAAAGTCACTACTGTGGCTTTCGTTAGATCCGTGGAGAATGCATCCTTCCGCTCCACAGTTATCAAGTGATTGAGATTCTCTTTAGCAACCGCTCTCTGTGCCTCTGCAAACAAAGCTGGGTCCAGCTCCACCCCGTAACCTTGCGCACCAAACTCCTTGGCAGCTGAAAAGATATCATCAACATCAAAAAACGGCTAGCTTGTGATGCAACATATAAGTAATTACAAACCCATAATCCAAAAACCAAAAACCTAAATCTAGAAATGTCCACACTGAAAGTATAATTCCCAGCTGCATGCAGACAATTACTCAACTTCATATGCTAGTTCTTTCAAGCGCAAGTTCAGGGTTTAGGGTTTTCCGTCATCCCAACCTCCATAGCATCTTGAAATCGAAATTGCACAGTTGAGGGATAAATTAGATGATTTCAAGAAAAATTATGGTTACATATCGACTGGTGGATCGGCACTCCGAAGCTCCACCTAATGAAAAACAAAAGCACACCTGAAGCACCTCATGTAAGTGAATTACCCACTGAGAGAGGAGAATATCAGACTGACCAGCAATGAGCAAGCGCGCATCACCGCATCCAAGGTCGACGACGCGGTCTCCTGGTCCAACTGCAGCCAGCTTGAGCATGCGATGGGCGACGTGGGCGGGGGTGCCGACGTGCGGTGCGAGACGGAGTCCCGCCCAGTACCGCAGCCACAAACCCAACCGCAGCTTCTGCACCACCGTCATCGCTGCCCTCCTCACAACATCGACACAATGGAATCCACTGCAACAGAACCCTGATTCCTCCTTGTGATTAGACTGATGAATCGATTCTCCCCTTCCGACCCCACCTCAAGCCTGCACGAATCTGTGAATGTCATGCGGTGTGTGTTTCCACAACTGCATTGGCATTGGCATTCGCAGACTTGAGACATGCACTGCTGAACTTGAACATGAACAGCATCCTTCATCGACCAAACCCATTGTTCATGTTCAGCACAGTCGATCTATTGTCAGGCCAAGACATCTTGTTGCCTTGAATCAGCTTATTCCATGTTGAACAATTTTCTTTTATACCAACAAAGTAAATATTATACAGCATGTAATTAATGTTTAGATGCAGTAGATGTAGGGGTCTACTAAGATCGGAGAATTGGAGAAGGTGAGAGGTTACAATTTTTAAAGCTTGTCATTGCTTGAAATTAAGGTATTTTATTTAGTTGGACAATAGGATATGAGAAGAATAGACGAGGTGAAATATATTTTCTTTTCACATTGCAAGATTAGTGTTATCCCTAGAATTTGTAGTAGGTGCACTTCAAAAAATTTAAAAACCATATTATGAATTGCTAAAAATATTCATATGATATATATATATATATATATATATATATACACAACATTTTTATATTTTTTAGAATTAAGATATGAGTTGACATGCTTGAATTTAGAATAAAACATAATGATTTGGTTTATTTTATAGCTTCCTCTTTCTTTATACTATCTTCAAAAGTCAAGATTTTTATAACAATCTTTTTTTCACCAAAAATCCTTTGTAAAATTTTTGTTAATCCTTTCAAATTGGACTTTTAGGGCTTTAATTTAAAACCTTTTCATAAATTCATGAAAGACACTTTACAAATCTTTACTTGTCCTATCATCAAAAAGGTGTAAGATTTGATAAGAAAAAGGTAATAAAGAATATTTGGAATATAATTTAGTGCAATTTTTTGGGTGTGGATATTAGTGCAGGTGAATAAATAAATTCTTATTAAAATACTCTTAACTACTGTGCAACTATTTGTTTCATGAATGCAGTATTTAATTTCATGAAAGGATTGTAGCATGTGTCAACTTTTTAATCAAAGGACTTGCAAGGTAATGCAAGTTACATTCAGTATTGATTTTGTTGTTCTTAAACCGTATACATGTGAAAACATACATATAACTGTGCGTTTCAGCCAATCAAAGTACTGAAATCGAAATGTGTGAATTTGAATGAAAATGTGTGAATTTGAATGAAGGTATCAATCGATCAAATTTAAAATAAAATTGTTACAATTTTCCAGGAGTTACACATACGATTACAGAAAGTCCAACATGAAGAACAAAAGGAAGAAATAATCAGTTATCGAAACTCATCAGCACATGATTCCTTACTTGAATATGTGTTCTCATTGAGCTCCGCCACTAGTGCAGAAAACCTAATTCTGAAACTGTGAGGCTGTGGCACCGGGAGCTCTAGCTGGTTTGTGGATCCGATGGCGTCAATCGTTAATGCTTCACCCAGTCTAGTTTCGCTGCAACTATCCGTTTGTGCAACAAGATAATTTCACTATGTTTCGAAGATTGAGCAGTGGCATGTGTAGGTCACGATTGCCACCAAATCTAGCGACGATACTAGTGGACCGCAGCTTCACACAATCGACTTCAATTGACGGAAGAGTGCCCTAATATTCCACTGAACTGGCACATGTGCATCTTGTGGAAGATAAATATGGGTGACATTTATCAAACGGATAACATTCCTATCAGTCTGGACAAGATTCTTCGATTGCTTGAAATTACGTTAAGTCTTCTGACAGGAAGAGAGTCAGATGGACCTTGCTTTTGTTAGTACTACTGGGTTCAGTAACATCAATGTATTCATCCTTGTGAGTTAACAGAGTTACAGAACACAATTCCTTTTAACAAAGCTAGGCGCAGACATCATATGATACCCAAGGGAATTATCCGAAAAGATAAGAACGAAAACCAGCTTGCACCTGGTTACTGAAAAAACAGGAAATCAGCTCCTGCAACTCTTCACACGTCGCGCTGACCAACAAACTACCCTTCGATCGTAACCCTCGATTGATCTGCAGAACCTACTCAATAATCAAGCTTACAATCCACATGGTTGCTCCGACCCACAATGATCTAGAAATTCTGAGAGTGGCCAACGTTGATGTCTAAGTCCCAAGTCTGGAAGAAACCCTTCACAAAATCGTAGTAGCCCCCGTGGAGGCTTAGCTTCTTGTAGATCACCTTCTCCTTGATCCATGGGTAAGTGAGCAAGTTACTCAGGGATACATTTACGGACTCCTTCTCGCAGAACTTGCATTGTTCGTCCACATCCTTGTGGCCCACAATGGCCTTGGTCACAGCGCGCGCAGGTTGAGCGATCTCCATCCAGTTCTCAACGAAGTCGCTGAAAACGATAAGGCGCAACTGGTCAAACGCAGTAATAGATCGTAATCAGGTTAATTTCGTGATAAGAGATACTTGCATACACACATACACATACATTCACGGACAGGATGCGGGAGGTATTGACATAGCTACACTTACTGTGAGCCCTGGCCTTCCTCGGTGGTAACAAGAGCTTCAATTCCTCCACACAACCTGTGACCGATAACAACGATGTGCTCGACAGGGAGGTGCTTCACAGCGTACTCGAGAGCAGAGGCAACAGATGGGTATCCGCACTTCAGCTCCCAAGCTGGCACCAGGTTAGCGATGTTGCGCACTAAAAAAGCATCTCCAGGTTTGAATTCCAGGATGGTAGCAGGGTCAACTCGGGAGTCGGAGCAAGCTATCACCATGTACTGCAGCAGAACAATCAACCTTCAATACCACTGTCACTACAAACCGCAACGTCTCGCCTCAACAGCTGAATAAGAACATGCACTCTCATATAACAACGAGACTTTAAAACCCAAACTCCTAATTTCACATTTCAGTCAGACTAGATACCTTGGGCCGTTGTCCAGTCTTCAGCTTATCGAACAACTCTTTCTCCTTGCTGTCATGGCAAAGAATTGCAAGTTAACCTCCAGCAAAAAGAGAGTACTTGCACGCATGTGAATTGATAAAAATTTATCGTCTACGAGATACATTTGTTCTAGGAGAGATTTAAAACCGAAAATAAGAAGTCGATAAAGTCCTTACTCGTAGACGTTGACCTTGAATGTCTGAAATCCACGTCCAAGTTTAGTCATGGGACCCTTTGGGACACTTGTCCCGCCACCCAACTAGGTTCTCTCAAGCTCGGCAATTGTCTCCTCAAGATGTCTTGCTGCGTCAGGCGAGGACCTGGCAAATTCAGACATTCGAAACGATGGAATGCAGGTGAGATGCCGAATTGAAGCAAAAGTTCAGGATACACGGCGGCTCGTATTTCCTTCGCATGGGTGGAGTATCTTAATAAAGCAGGTTAATATGAGGAATTGTCGCAATGGACGAGATACTTACTTGGCAAGTTCTTTAACTCTGTCGGTCAATTTGGGAGCCATTTCGTGAGAGTTGTAAGTTGATGTAGAGGCTGGTATTTAAGGATCGATTTAAAGCGCGTCAGAGAAAATCACCGATGACTGCAAAGGAAACAAGAATGAGAACGTAATCTAGACAATACGACTGTCATCACAGCAAACTCATAACACAAAAAAAAAACGATTAAGAGTCACTCTAGAGTGCGCAAACTACTCTAATCCCGTGCAGTAATGGAGAGCAGGTCACAGGCTGGGATCGCGATCTCAACTAAGACGAAGTGAGGAATTCTGCAACAGCCAGCTTCAACACACAGGCTATTCTGTAGCCCCCGTGCATACAACGGCACCCCATCTTAGAGATACTGGAGCTTTTCCTACGCCCCCGAATCCTGGTGAAAGATCCCTGGCTGGAAACCAGAGATCCTCTTCAGGAGTTCATGTGGTCACAACCCCTCAGATACACACATAATTATGCTAATAGCTTCGGAGCTGGTAGCACTCACCAGTGAGGGCACACGATTAATATGGATTACGAATCTGTATGACAATAATCCGCAACAGACAACCAAATATCCGCAGCTCTCCTTACAACTTTGCGACAACTATCCATGACCGGCGTCGAGGTGCTTCAGTTTAAATACTGGTCTTCACGTCCAGACCTTGCGGACCTCGAGGCTGGAATTCACTAACATCCGTTGAATTAATCAGTGGAAACAACAAATCTGCATGTACGTACCATATGGATTGCCCCCCACCTCAGCAGTGGGTTAGATCCTAAATATGGTCCTGATATGAGTTTATCAATTGTCTGCAAGTTGGAAAAATACGATCACTGCTTCTAGGTGTGCATCATGGGTTTACACCGCCCTGGTCTTGGATGCTAGAAAAAGGTTGGTCCAGAATGGGATCTAGAACGGTCCCAGCCTTCATTTACCAAAGCGTTCACTATTCTATCCATTAGCTTCTAGGATCTCCTCTCGCTCCGGAGGTGTTCCGCTGGTGCTGACAATCGCTGCAAGTCTCCGATTCCAGGACTGGTTGAATTCTCGAAACTACTCTGTATCTTTGTTTCTTCAGTATTCTTCATCCCTGCCCTTTCGCTCCCGTCGGCGTTGTGCGAAATAAACCAAATGTTCCAACCGGAGCAGATCGTGGCTCCCCACGTAATTTCCGGCCTTGCATCGATTCAGTTCACCAGCTAATTCCAATCACTTCTCTCATTCACGTTCATCTTGCCACCATCAGTTCCATTTTAATATGTCGATATTCTCCTGTTAAGAATACACTAACATGCTGCTGCGGTGAGATGCGCTCTAAAACAAGGTCAAGGGCGAAGCCACACGTCAGACCCTAGCTTTATTGTTCCACATCGAAATCTGCTTTCACTGTCCTGTAAGGAAATTTCAAAAAAATGTTCTAATTATTTAAGAATTTTGTTATTGTTGTTATGTTTCTTAATCCTATTCCCCCTTCAGTAACCGTATATCATTGACCCATGTCGACTACTACTTCAGAATCAATGCCTCATAAAATATTCAATATTCTCAATCAGATAAACGTACTTAAACACGAGCTCGATGGCATCTAATGTATCAGATTGTAAAACGCAGCCAACTTTCTACAATGAGTGTGCCGATGACATTCAACCCATTGAAGATGTACAGCACAGCTTTGCCGAACAAATCAGTTACAAAATACCAAGCTGGTGGTGAGCTTCCGGATTAAACAGAAGTTAACGGTGACAAAGCGTGGCAAGCTTCGGGGTCATTTTGTCTGCAAACCAGCTTTACAGATGCACGAGTTATCTAATTCATATTCAATTACGTCCTATTTTGGGTGTGCAATTATAGTTGCAGTACAGCATTGTACAAGTAATGAAGGATTCATTTTCTTAATCCCATGTTGTTTTCTCTTTCAATTGGAAAATAATTGCTGCAACTGCAATTATGTTTGCATTTTACTGTAATGGGAAAGCTTGTTCTGATGCATCCGTGACCAGATCTTGCACGCAGTGCAGTATTTATCCGGAATGAAAAAACTAAACATATCATTTAATATCACATTTTGACAATTGATAACAATGTCAAATTCCACATAACATATTGGATATTTGTATGAATGTGTACGACTTCACCATGTTTACTATCCGCATTATCATTTTTGAGTGTGTTGTTAATCCTGTGTCGGTGTGTATAAACCGAGTGATTCCAACTAAAACACGTTTTCTTTCCACGCATGGAAGCTAGTGTTTGGACCAAAAAAAATGAACGATGAAAAAACATGGTAATGTATATTGCAAGGAACAATTTATTTAGGAATAGGAAATAATTATCTTGTGCTATCTAAGCAATCAACAATTAATGCCAAGACTACTTACAAGGCAAACTTTGATACTATATGAAGCAATATTTGAACAAGCTCTTACCAACTTAAAAACATGAAGATTATATAACCTTCAATAGTAGAAAGTTATTTCTAAATCATATAACATTAAAAAGAATACTCTAATTTTTACACTTAAGAATATCCACTAAAAGACAAAACAATATGTATACTTTGATTAATAAGCAGTGAAATAATATGTTGCAAAAAGAAAAAGAAAAAGAAAAAAAGAAAAAATAAATGAAAAAAAAAATAGAAACAACATGTAGAATACCCTAAAATAAAATAAAATATCTTCCAAATTTTGAAAAAACTTGGATTAAAGATGATAAGCAAAAACTAAGAAATCCAGAATCTTGTTTGAGATTGAACTACACACTATATAAATAAAATATACTTTCTTTCATGATTTATTTATTTATTTATTTATAATAATTAGCAAGGGGTATACCCATTATGTTTCAAAAAGGAAAAAAACTGGTCCACCCTATGTAGAATGCGCTTCCAAGGAAAGTGCAACGAAGGTGGAAAGATGGTGCTGCAAAAGTGTCCTAAGGACGGAGATTCCACCCTAAATGTGGCCAATGATGGAAAGGGCGTATGAACTAGCTTTGTCACAACCATGTCGACATAGACCCGAACAACAATTCGTAGTCGGTATCCTCGAGGTTGTGAGAATTACACAAGTATGATATCAGCATAAAATCTGAACTTTGCAATGGATTCTTGTACTAGAAAGGAGGTGTACCAAAAGGATGTGTATGTACTAGTAAATTTTACAATCACTTTCAGTAGTATACTAGTTTAGACAAGTGTTGCTGAGACGATTATTATCAATTGCTGCGTATTTGTCAAGGACAAGGTCAGTGTGTTTGTTAGTGTTGTTTCCATCTTTCGCTACAAGAGCGAGGTGAGCCGTGGTGCTTCTATTTGACTGCACGTTAAAATCATTAGTCTTATTGTAGTTGGATTTGTCCACCGTTCTTGTATTTAGTGTGTGTTTGTGTTTTTTTGTTGTTTGCAAGATCTGTTCAAAAGTGTACAAGCTTGACATTGTTTTTGGCACCTTGAGGAGTTTTGATAGTGTGCTGCCACTAATCTTAGGCTTCTGTCGTTGTAGGGTTGGATTTAGTACAATCTTGGAATCAGCATTATAAAATGAATTGTTGCTTATGATTCTTCTACTCCAAGACTGATCATTCAGGAGAATGAAAGAGCTCCCATAGAAACAAGACACAGAAATGATAGAGCTCCTAAACAAACTGGGTAGATGGGGAGGAATATTAAACAAATCTTGGATTTTGGAGAGTGGTGGTTTGTGAGGCAGGGAATTGAATACTTTCCAGCAAAGTCATGCCAAGTCTGTGAATGTAATGGTTATATTTGTCCTTACGTAAAGCTTTTGTATAAATGTTTTCATGTTTTTAATAAAAATATAGAAATAAGTTTAATTCATTTAGTTAAAAACTTTTCTTTTGTAAATTTTTATTGAACATTAACATTCTTACTTTTGGAATGATGTTTTGAAATTGTTGTTAAAAAAAGAACAATGTGGTTATTAGAATAGAGTGTTGTGGAATTAGTTTGGTAATATTTTAATTATATTAATAATCTTCTATGTAAAATTGTAGTTATTATTGAATTAGCAAGTGCCATATATTATGATTTTGTTCATAAGACATGCTGGTGATTTTTCTTCTTGTTTTCCTAAGAAATAATTCTTATAAATAAAAAAATAAAAAAATCTAAAACAAATTATCAATTATCTTCATCACTAATTCAAATAATATCAAAATAATTATTAAGTATGTTATCATTGTGAATGACTTGATATTTAAAACTATAAGAAAGACTGTTGTTTAATAATTTTTATTTTTATTTTTTTTGATATTTTAAACAAATAAATTGATATAATTAGATAAATAATAGACTACATTATAAGCAAAATTTGGTTTAGATTTGACAATTGTATGTATTGGGTTGCTAACTACTTCAACATATAAATACAAAAGATTAAACTCAATAGAAGTAGTTGGAATTTTTTATGTTGATTTGAACATCAAAATATATTTTTTTGGTAATGATGAAATAATAAATACTTATTAATATCTTGGTACAAGGCTTTACTACATTATTTTAGTTTATAGAAGGATTAGTAAATTTTAAAATATTAAATTGATTTTAAAAATATGAATCCTTAAGATAGATATATATATTTATTTTAAAATAAAAAAGAATGTTAATAGTATAATAAGTCTAAATTTTAAAATTTTAAAATTATTTTAATAAAATCAACACTCTAATGCAATGTATTTCTGCAAAATATTCTTTGCTACTAAGTATATCTTATATTTATAAGTTATTTAAATTTATTCAATTTTTACTTTTTTTCAATTGATTTAAAATTAATGATTTTTTTAATTTGGTGGTAAAGTTGTTAGAGTATATATGTTGTTTTTTTCCATAATATATAATATTTTTTAAAATAAAAAGTTATTATAATTTAGTATTCAGTTTAATTGATGATTTTTTCTTATTTAAATTTTTTTAAAGAAACATAAAGAATATATTAGTTTCATTTTGAAACAAAAAATTTGCTTAAATTTATTTGTTTTTTAATAAAGAATTAAGAAATTTAGTTGTCAATTTGATTGTTTATCTTGGTCTAGAGAAGAAAAAAGAAGTAAAAGTGATTTTATTGAATAAGAGATAATATTATTTTAAAAATAAAATAAAGATTTTATATTATTTAGAGAAAGTTAAATAAAAATTTCAATAACACTAAAATATGTAGATAAGAATATTTATATATTTAATATAGTATTAATTATAATAAATAAGAATATTATAATTATTAGCTTAAGAAGAAACATATAATGTTAAAAGTCTATTTGGTATAACCAAAATTTGTATAAAATTTGAAATTAGAACTTGGACCTAAATAGATGGTAATGTAATAGAAGACTTGAGAAATTTAATAAGATAATAGCCATCATCTTTATGTTGATGTAGGTTATTTTTTTTAAGTATTGATGGAAATTTTTATTAAAAATATTATTTCAAAATTACCAATTAATTTGTAGATTTATTAGTTAATTAATATTAACTAATATTAATTAATTAATGAATGAATGAATGAATTAATTATTATATATTTAATATAGTATTATATTTTTTATTAATAGAATATTAGTAATATTAGTAGAATAATAGAATATAAATTTTTATAATTTTATATTAAAATAAGTATATATAATTTATTTCTAAATATTTTGAAATATGATAAATTAAATTGTTAGCTATTATATATGTTGTTATGTGTATTGTTATGTTTAATTTATATATTGTTAAATTAATAAAATGCACATAATAATGTATAAAATAATAATTAATAAACTTTATAAATAAAAATATATAAAATAAATCCCAACTTATATAAATCTATAAAATTAAATATAGATTAACTGTGATGTGATATGTGCTTATTAAAATTAAATGTGAAGATTTTCATTCAATATCTATATAATTGCAAAGTAGCTAAATTTGTAACTATAAAATAAAGCCATTTTTTTATAGTTTATATACTAAATGGCTCTAAAATCTATATACCATATGAATTTTTTTTTAATTATTAGTCACTAATATAACATTTATATTATTAACTTCAACAACTAGATTATATTTTTATATGGTGGTTTAAATTTTATAGTCTATTATTAAGAAAAAAAGGTCTTTGTTATAAAATAAAATATTTATAATGTTAAAAAATAGATTTAATATATATATATATATATATATATATATACATAAAAGAATATTAATTTTTTAAAAAATATTATTAATATAAAAATAAGATATATTATTATAAAAATCAAGTTCATAGTTTTATTTTTAATATTTTATAAATATATAAAGATAAAATACTATTATATTAAGTTTTATTTTTAATTTATAATTAGATATAATATTATAATAATTTATTATATTTTTTACATAAAAATAAAATAAAATTTGGTCCACAAGCCTTGTGATTCTTAAAAAACGTCTACATAGCTTTTTACTTAGCTAATATAAATAAAGGCAAGATTTAGATAATTTTCACTTTTGACATTACAAAAAGATGATATTAAAATTTAAGATAATTTTAATTGGCATTAATTTTATTTAATTTCTAAGTATAACAAAATCATGTAATATAAATAAATAATATTAAATAAATTAATAAATAATATTATCTAATAATTCCAATAGATAATATTATACAAATCTATTCATAAATTATATATTATTAAATTAAATTTATTTATCATTATAATATTTATTTTATACACACATAAAAATAAAAAATAAAAAATAATCAAAATTATGCAATTTAGAATATTTGATATTAAAGTGCATTAACTTTAATACTACTGATTAGTTTTTTAGATTTTAAGTAAAAATAACTATTTAAAATTAAGATTTAACATAAATTTTATTTTTTTAAATAATTTAATTATACTTTTATCTAATTATATTTAATAATATCACTACTCTTATATTCATTACTTATAACAATTATGGCTTACGCTTGTTATTTTAAAGTCATGCTTGGAATAATTATTTTATAAAAGAACTATTTATTTAAAGTATAAGATGTTGTACATTTAAATATTAAAGATTTATTTACAAATTTAGTTATTTTTTTTAATTAATAAATATAAAAAATCACTTATAATAAATTTTCTTAACTAGCCATATTATTACGTAATATTTATAACTTTTTAATAATATTTTATTAAAAGAAACTTTAAGAAACTTTAAAAAACCAAAAAATAATAATTTATTATTTTTTACTATTAAATACTTAAATCTATGTAGACTTAGCAAAAGATAGTTTGAAAATTAAAAAAATAACAAAAATTAAAAGATACTAATGTTGTCTTTTTATAAAAGAGGCTTCTATTTACTTTCTATGGCCATAAATAAGACAAAAAAAAAAGAAAAAAGAAAAAAAGAAAATAAATAATATAAATACCTTTAGAAAATAATTAAAAATAGATTTTAATAAATTATATTTCAAAATTCTTAGAATTGATACTCAGAGAGGACCAATTGTGATCTTGGATTAAAATTAGACCTTGAGATACAAAACTACATACCTATGGTGGATCATGGGTTCTTTTATAGATTAGAGAGTTAAATTAGAAAGAAAACTTGAGAAGATTTGTTAAAGTGTTGATTTTGAGTGATTTGAAGAGAAATTGGCTTTGTAAGAGCTTTGCAAAGTTAAGGTTGTATTGAATGACTTGGAATTTTGTGAAATAAAGAGGGATTTACAAATTTGAGCATTTCGTGAGTTTGATTATAGATCTATAAGTGAAATTTTGAAGATTTGTGATTGTAATTATGGTTAATATATATTATAAGTTTGAGCTTGATCAAATAGTTTAATTGGAAGTTATTGAAATTCAAGTGAGTTGGGATCTTGGAAGTTGGGGTTTGAGAGTCAGTAAAGGTTTCTTAGATATTTAGCAATCTACTAATTGGATTGAGGTGAGAATTATTTTTGTGGATAGTAGACTAGATTTTCTATCTATGTATAAATTTTGAAAGCAATTATATGGTGAAAAGTGAAAATATTTGTGTTAGAAGTTTGACATCAAGGTTGGAGAAGGAAGGAGGCCTACATCCAAGTAGAAATTTGAGCTTGACTTTTGTTTGATAAGTTGGATCTCGCTCAATTTGTTTGTGTACATTGCCAATTTAATTAATGAAAGGTATGTAAAATTTGAACAAAGATCAATAGTTAGATCATCATCAATTAGGATTTATTAAGATTTGCTAGGATTTGATTAGGATTCAATTAAAATTTATTAGAATTTATTTAATATTTGGTTAGAATTTTATTAGGATTTAGGATATGAATAGGATTTAACTAGGATTTGGTTAAGATTTGATTAGGATTTGATTAGGGTTTGAATAAGATTTGATTAAGATTTGATTAAGATTTGATTAGAATTTAATTAAGGATTGATTAGGATTTGATTATAATTTGATTATAATTTTTATTTTAAAGGATTTTTATTTTAATATTTCTTTTGGATTTATATTAATATTTCTTTAAGATTTCTTTATTATTTCTTTATGACTTCTTTAGAAGTTTTTTAGGATTTTTGTATTCTTTTATAATTAATTAAAAATCTAATTGAATTTTTAAAGGCTAGGCATACTTGTTAGTCTTTAATTATAAATTTTATATAATTCTATTAGAAGTATTAGGACTTATTACTATTGTTTCTTTTTATCTTCCACAACTAGGTGTCCAACGTATTTTCAAGCAAGACTTTATGACATACAACATATTTGGTGAATCTGTTATGAAAAACTTGAAGTAAAAGATGATTGGATTTTTTTTGATCTATTTGAATTATGGAGAAGGAAGGCAAGAGAATAGAAGGAGGAGCTATGGGTGGTATTTCAAGTGGAGCTACAAGCGGAAGTACTAGTAGAAGATAAAATATGTATTTTGACTATAACTCTACAAGTATGTTTGAAGCATTTGTTTTATTCATGCAATAGCAATAGATTAAAGATCACAAAGAAGGTATGGCAAACAAAGCATTACAAGCAGTTGTGGACAAATTTGATCAATTTGAGGGAAAATGTATTACAAATATTTAAGGTGTTATATGAAAGAAATAAAATTGAAGCATATTTTTGAGAAAAAAATAGTTTAATTATTTAAATTGGCTACTGCACCAGAGATAAGAAATCAAATAAAGTCTATTATAGGACATTCTAGAGTTTTATGGGAGAAATTTTCTCAAATATTGAAGGATGAATATTTTTAAGAAGACAATGATCGGATAGCTAAGAAGTTATTTTTTGAATGGATTGAAAGGCCTAAGGAGGATCTTCAAGCAACAAAATTATTAAGAAAATTTAAAAGACAATATTCCCATTTATTAAAGAAGGAGAGATAATTATTAGATCCAAATAAAATAGAATTTTTTCTTTAAATAATTGATGGAGATTTGCAAGAAAAATCAGAAATTTTATTTAAAGATAAAGAAGAAGAAGAAGAATTGATATAAAATTAGAAAAAAGTAGAAGAAACAATAGGATTGCTTACAAAAAGAAAAAAAAGAAAAAGATAGGGTAGATATTCAAAGACCATTGCAAACATCCAAGATAAAATTGCCTACTAACCATTCTACATTTATGATTTAATCTTCAATATCTACATCAAAGAAAGAAGAAATGAGTATGGATGAAATTATACATGAGATGAGAGATTTACAGATAAAATTTATAAAACTTGAAGAAAATGGTCAATTATCAAAGATATCACCAAAACAAAAATCAAGACTAATAGAAGGTGTAATACATAGGTACATGTGGTGTAATAGGATGGATTATTCAAGAAGGGAGTGTAAAGATTTTACAGAGGCGGTACACAAAGGAATTTTAAAAAAAAAAAAAAAATAATATGATATACTTAAAAGAAAGTAGAGAAAAATTAGAGACAAATTTTGATAAAAGAAGAGTGAAGATATTTGTGACAGATGCTTTTAAAGTCCATACAATCTCAAGTAAAAAAGCATCAACATATTAGGTGGAAGCAAATCAAGGCAAATTTTTAAGTATAAATTTTGAACTTCTAGGAGAATCTTGCTCTTTGTGGACAAATACAATGAATTATGGAGAAAAGAAAAAATTTAGTGCAAATGATTTAAAACCTGTTGGTAAGAACATTTGACAAATTATTGGGTAGAATAATCCAATAGATGGATTATTAATACATGCTCATATTATAAGAAATCAATATGAAGTATTAATAGAAGAACAACAAAGAAGTGATGAAAATAATAAAGAGCCATAAAAAAAAAAACTATAAGAAGAGATAAAGCAAGACAATAAAAAAATATTATGCATGAGATAGAAGTGAAGAATATTTTTACAAAGGAGAAGGAAATTCTAAAAGGAAAAAAATATTTCCTATTTATAAATTATAATCAGATATTGAGGCTGCTACATATTTGATGAAGATATTAAAAGAATAGATTTTAGAAAAAAAAGTCAAATTCATAATTGGTGAAATTTTGAAAATTACAAAGTATGAATTTTATGAAATTATTATTGATACAATAAAGAAAAAATAACAATCTATAGGAGATATTATAATATCAAATACACATAAAACAAAGGCAATGAGAAACAGTGTAGATGAAAAGGATGAAATATAAATTTTAGGAGATGTTTCACCAGTTGGACTTACAAAAGAAAAAAATGGGATTCAACTATCTAGTCATTATTCTTGAAATCATTAGACAAGGGCTATTACAAAAACTCTAATAACATTAGGAGATTTGAAAGAACTAATTATAATATTAATTGATAATAGTTTTGAGATCAATTTGATATCAAAAGAATTATATAAAAAGAAAAAATAGCCTATTGATATTGAATATTGGTGGATAATAAGATCAGCAAATAATTCAAAGAAAGATTTATATAGAGCTTGTCTAAATATTAAGATGATAATAAGAGATGTTATTCATGAATAATATTTTTTTATACAAGATATATTTATATATCCTATTATATTAGGACAACCATATATTACTACTACACGAATGGAAACAAAGGTAATAGATGATGGTTCAGCTGTCAAGGACAATAACTGGATGAAGTCAAATAAACAAGTGAGACCTCTCTCAAAGAAATAAATATAAAGAAGTATATATATTAAAAAGAAACTGGAATGGCTAATGCCAAAAGACAAGAAAACTAGAGACCCTTGAACTAGACTGGAAACAAGAAAGGAGTTGACAAGAGTGAAGAAGGCTTCACTCTTGTCTCTATTTATACTATCTATCTAAGAGCTAAGTGGCAACGTTCTATAGGACCTCCAATACATGTCCAATTTACAAGACACGTGTCTAAGTTGCAAGACACGTGTCGAACTTGCAGGACAAGTTTCCTATATGTTCGCCACGTATTTAGCTTGGTCTTCAAGCTACCAACATGTGCGACATGTGGCTAACTTATTGACCAAGTTTCTAATCCAAAAGTCTACTATGGACACTTATAAAGTCAAAGCAGCGTCTATGAAGTTTCTAGGAAGTTTTTCTAAAGATATTACGGAATTAAAGATGCGATGAATAGTATTTGCCACATATTC